>JANDEH010000101.1:0-101027 GCA_024610705.1 Tetragnatha versicolor
GGAACATGCGTCCAGGATCAGCGATCCCCTTTCGTCGTTTTTAGTATATCCCCATATTCTATTTTTCGCATTGTAATCTCCTCCAACTATCAGTCTATGACATTCCACAGAAGTTAGCCATTCGTTTAGGTCTTCCCGCAGGTTTGAGGACGGAGGGGAATAAAATGACCCCAGAGTTACTGGTCTATCCTTTCCCTCAAACGAAACAAAGACCGAGGTGTCGTATGCTCCAGCCTCCACATACGACAGGGCTGTATTTGCAACTATTACTGCAGATTTGCCCAGTTTGGACATATATATTCTCCACGACGCCGGGATTCCCACCGGGTTCCCATCTTTTAAGTACAAGTCCTGCACCAGTAGGACATCCAATTTCATGTCCGTCGCGAAGCTGACCAGCAGATGGGTAGCCGCCCTGCAGAAGTTCATGTTTATCTGGCATATTTTCAAGTCCTCTCGCCTTGAACCTAAGTTTCCTCTACCAGTGATGTTACCCAGAGTCGCGCTAGCCATTCTTATTTTTAAAAGCCTCCTTTCTGTAAGTTCCAGACTTAGGAATTCCGGGGAAACGGTGGGGGGTAGAGGAATGGCGTCGGTGCCAAAGTTGGGTAATCACGCCAAGGAACAATTTAAGCCGCGGCGCGAAAAGATCGGACGGTAAGTTCCAGACTTAGGAATTCCGGGGGAACGGTGGGGGGTAGACGAATGGCGTCGGTGCCAAAGTTGGGTAATCACGCCAAGGAACAATTTAAGCCGCGGCGCGAAAAGATCGGACGGTAAGTTCCAGACTTAGGAATTCCGGGGAAACGGTGGGGGTAGAGGAATGGCGTCGGTGCCAAAGTTGGGTAATCACGCCAAGGAACAATTTAAGCCGCGGCGCGAAAAGATCGGACGGTAAGTTCCAGACTTAGGAATTCCGGGGAAACGGTGGGGGGTAGAGGAATGGCGTCGGTGCCAAAATTGGGTAATCACGCCAAGGAACAATTTAAGCCGCGGCGCGAAAAGATCGGACGGTAAGTTCCAGACTTAGGAATTCCGGGGAAACGGTGGGGGGTAGAGGAATGGCGTCGGTGCCAAAGTTGGGTAATCACGCCAAGGAACAATTTAAGCCGCGGCGCGAAAAGATCGGACGGTAAGTTCCAGACTTAGGAATTCCGGGGAAACGGTGGGGGGTAGACGAATGGCGTCGGTGCCAAAGTTGGGTAATCACGCCAAGGAACAATTTAAGCCGCGGCGCGAAAAGATCGGACGGTAAGTTCCAGACTTAGGAATTCCGGGGAAACGGTGGGGGTAGAGGAATGGCGTCGGTGCCAAAGTTGGGTAATCACGCCAAGGAACAATTTAAGCCGCGGCGCGAAAAGATCGGAAGGTAAGTTCCAGACTTAGGAATTCCGGGGAAACGGTGGGGGGTAGAGGAATGGCGTCGGTGCCAAAGTTGGGTAATCACGCCAAGGAACAATTTAAGCCGCGGCGCGAAAAGATCGGACGGTAAGTTCCAGACTTAGGAATTCCGGGGAAACGGTGGGGGTAGACGAATGGCGTCGGTGCCAAAGTTGGGTAATCACGCCAAGGAACAATTTAAGCCGCGGCGCGAAAAGATCGGACGGTAAGTTCCAGACTTAGGAATTCCGGGGAAACGGTGGGGGGTAGAGGAATGGCGTCGGTGCCAAAGTTGGGTAATCACGCCAAGGAACAATTTAAGCCGCGGCGCGAAAAGATCGGACGGTAAGTTCCAGACTTAGGAATTCCGGGGAAACGGTGGGGGGTAGAGGAATGGCGTCGGTGCCAAAGTTGGGTAATCACGCCAAGGAACAATTTAAGCCGCGGCGCGAAAAGATCGGACGGTAAGTTCCAGACTTAGGAATTCCGGGGAAACGGTGGGGGGTAGAGGAATGGCGTCGGTGCCAAAGTTGGGTAATCACGCCAAGGAACAATTTAAGCCGCGGCGCGAAAAGATCGGACGGTAAGTTCCAGACTTAGGAATTCCGGGGAAACGGTGGGGGGTAGAGGAATGGCGTCGGTGCCAAAGTTGGGTAATCACGCCAAGGAACAATTTAAGCCGCGGCGCGAAAAGATCGGACGGTAAGTTCCAGACTTAGGAATTCCGGGGAAACGGTGGGGGGTAGAGGAATGGCGTCGGTGCCAAAGTTGGGTAATCACGCCAAGGAACAATTTAAGCCGCGGCGCGAAAAGATCGGACGGTAAGTTCCAGACTTAGGAATTCTGGGGAAACGGTGGGGGGTAGAGGAATGGCGTCGGTGCCAAAGTTGGGTAATCACGCCAAGGAACAATTTAAGCCGCGGCGCGAAAAGATCGGACGGTAAGTTCCAGACTTAGGAATTCCGGGGAAACGGTGGGGGGTAGAGGAATGGCGTCGGTGCCAAAGTTGGGTAATCACGCCAAGGAACAATTTAAGCCGCGGCGCGAAAAGATCGGACGGTAAGTTCCAGACTTAGGAATTCCGGGGAAACGGTGGGGGGTAGACGAATGGCGTCGGTGCCAAAGTTGGGTAATCACGCCAAGGAACAATTTAAGCCGCTGCGCGAAAAGATCGGACGGTAAGTTCCAGACTTAGGAATTCCGGGGAAACGGTGGGGGTAGAGGAATGGCGTCGGTGCCAAAGTTGGGTAATCACGCCAAGGAACAATTTAAGCCGCGGCGCGAAAAGATCGGAAGGTAAGTTCCAGACTTAGGAATTCCGGGGAAACGGTGGGGGGTAGAGGAATGGCGTCGGTGCCAAAGTTGGGTAATCACGCCAAGGAACAATTTAAGCCGCGGCGCGAAAAGATCGGACGGTAAGTTCCAGACTTAGGAATTCCGGGGAAACGGTGGGGGTAGACGAATGGCGTCGGTGCCAAAGTTGGGTAATCACGCCAAGGAACAATTTAAGCCGCGGCGCGAAAAGATCGGACGGTAAGTTCCAGACTTAGGAATTCCGGGGAAACGGTGGGGGGTAGAGGAATGGCGTCGGTGCCAAAGTTGGGTAATCACGCCAAGGAACAATTTAAGCCGCGGCGCGAAAAGATCGGACGGTAAGTTCCAGACTTAGGAATTCCGGGGAAACGGTGGGGGGTAGAGGAATGGCGTCGGTGCCAAAGTTGGGTAATCACGCCAAGGAACAATTTAAGCCGCGGCGCGAAAAGATCGGACGGTAAGTTCCAGACTTAGGAATTCCGGGGAAACGGTGGGGGGTAGAGGAATGGCGTCGGTGCCAAAGTTGGGTAATCACGCCAAGGAACAATTTAAGCCGCGGCGCGAAAAGATCGGACGGTAAGTTCCAGACTTAGGAATTCCGGGGAAACGGTGGGGGGTAGAGGAATGGCGTCGGTGCCAAAGTTGGGTAATCACGCCAAGGAACAATTTAAGCCGCGGCGCGAAAAGATCGGACGGTAAGTTCCAGACTTAGGAATTCTGGGGAAACGGTGGGGGGTAGAGGAATGGCGTCGGTGCCAAAGTTGGGTAATCACGCCAAGGAACAATTTAAGCCGCGGCGCGAAAAGATCGGACGGTAAGTTCCAGACTTAGGAATTCCGGGGAAACGGTGGGGGGTAGAGGAATGGCGTCGGTGCCAAAGTTGGGTAATCACGCCAAGGAACAATTTAAGCCGCGGCGCGAAAAGATCGGACGGTAAGTTCCAGACTTAGGAATTCTGGGGAAACGGTGGGGGGTAGAGGAATGGCGTCGGTGCCAAAGTTGGGTAATCACGCCAAGGAACAATTTAAGCCGCGGCGCGAAAAGATCGGACGGTAAGTTCCAGACTTAGGAATTCTGGGGAAACGGTGGGGGGTAGAGGAATGGCGTCGGTGCCAAAGTTGGGTAATCACGCCAAGGAACAATTTAAGCCGCGGCGCGAAAAGATCAGACGGTAAGTTCCAGACTTAGGAATTCCGGGGAAACGGTGGGGGGTAGAGGAATGGCGTCGGTGCCAAAGTTGGGTAATCACGCCAAGGAACAATTTAAGCCGCGGCGCGAAAAGATCGGACGGTAAGTTCCAGACTTAGGAATTCCGGGGAAACGGTGGGGGGTAGAGGAATGGCGTCGGTGCCAAAGTTGGGTAATCACGCCAAGGAACAATTTAAGCCGCGGCGCGAAAAGATCGGACGGTAAGTTCCAGACTTAGGAATTCCGGGGAAACGGTGGGGGGTAGAGGAATGGCGTCAGTGCCAAAGTTGGGTAATCACGCCAAGGAACAATTTAAGCCGCGGCGCGAAAAGATCGGACGGTAAGTTCCAGACTTAGGAATTCCGGGGAAACGGTGGGGGGTAGAGGAATGGCGTCGGTGCCAAAGTTGGGTAATCACGCCAAGGAACAATTTAAGCCGCGGCGCGAAAAGATCGGACGGTAAGTTCCAGACTTAGGAATTCCGGGGAAACGGTGGGGGGTAGAGGAATGGCGTCGGTGCCAAAGTTGGGTAATCACGCCAAGGAACAATTTAAGCCGCGGCGCAAAAAGATCGGACGGTAAGTTCCAGACTTAGGAATTCCGGGGAAACGGTGGGGGGTAGAGGAATGGCGTCGGTGCCAAAGTTGGGTAATCACGCCAAGGAACAATTTAAGCCGCGGCGCGAAAAGATCGGACGGTAAGTTCCAGACTTAGGAATTCCGGGGAAACGGTGGGGGGTAGAGGAATGGCGTCGGTGCCAAAGTTGGGTAATCACGCCAAGGAACAATTTAAGCCGCGGCGCGAAAAGATCGGACGGTAAGTTCCAGACTTAGGAATTCCGGGGAAACGGTGGGGGGTAGAGGAATGGCGTCGGTGCCAAAGTTGGGTAATCACGCCAAGGAACAATTTAAGCCGCGGCGCGAAAAGATCGGACGGTAAGTTCCAGACTTAGGAATTCCGGGGAAACGGTGGGGGGTAGAGGAATGGCGTCGGTGCCAAAGTTGGGTAATCACGCCAAGGAACAATTTAAGCTGCGGCGCGAAAAGATCGGACGGTAAGTTCCAGACTTAGGAATTCCGGGGAAACGGTGGGGGTTAGAGGAATGGCGTCGGTGCCAAAGTTGGGTAATCACGCCAAGGAACAATTTAAGCCGCGGCGCGAAAAGATCGGACGGTAAGTTCCAGACTTAGGAATTCCGGGGAAACGGTGGGGGGTAGAGGAATGGCGTCGGTGCCAAAGTTGGGTAATCACGCCAAGGAACAATTTAAGCCGCGGCGCGAAGAGATCGGACGGTAAGTTCCAGACTTAGGAATTCCGGGGAAACGGTGGGGGGTAAAGGAATGGCGTCGGTGCCAAAGTTGGGTAATCACGCCAAGGAACAATTTAAGCCGCGGCGCGAAAAGATCGGACGGTAAGTTCCAGACTTCGGAATTCTGGGGAAACGGTGGGGGGTAGAGGAATGGCGTCGGTGCCAAAGTTGGGTAATCACGCCAAGGAACAATTTAAGCCGCGGCGCGAAAAGATCGGACGGTAAGTTCCAGACTTAGGAATTCCGGGGAAACGGTGGGGGGTAGAGGAATGGCGTCGGTGCCAAAGTTGGGTAATCACGCCAAGGAACAATTTAAGCCGCGGCGCGAAAAGATCGGACGGTAAGTTCCAGACTTAGGAATTCCGGGGAAACGGTGGGGGGTAGAGGAATGGCGTCGGTGCCAAAGTTGGGTAATCACGCCAAGGAACAATTTAAGCCGCGGCGCGAAAAGATCGGACGGTAAGTTCCAGACTTAGGAATTCCGGGGAAACGGTGGGGGGTAGAGGAATGGCGTCGGTGCCAAAGTTGGGTAATCACGCCAAGGAACAATTTAAGCCGTGGCGCGAAAAGATCGGACAGTAAGTTCCAGACTTAGGAATTCCGGGGAAACGGTGGGGGGTAGAGGAATGGCGTCGGTGCCAAAGTTGGGTAATCACGCCAAGGAACAATTTAAGCCGCGGCGCGAAAAGATCGGACGGTAAGTTCCAGACTTAGGAATTCCGGGGGAACGGTGGGGGGTAGACGAATGGCGTCGGTGCCAAAGTTGGGTAATCACGCCAAGGAACAATTTAAGCCGCGGCGCGAAAAGATCGGACGGTAAGTTCCAGACTTAGGAATTCCGGGGAAACGGTGGGGGTAGAGGAATGGCGTCGGTGCCAAAGTTGGGTAATCACGCCAAGGAACAATTTAAGCCGCGGCGCGAAAAGATCGGACGGTAAGTTCCAGACTTAGGAATTCCGGGGAAACGGTGGGGGGTAGAGGAATGGCGTCGGTGCCAAAGTTAGGTAATCACGCCAAGGAACAATTTAAGCCGCGGCGCGAAAAGATCGGACGGTAAGTTCCAGACTTAGGAATTCTGGGGAAACGGTGGGGGGTAGAGGAATGGCGTCGGTGCCAAAGTTGGGTAATCACGCCAAGGAACAATTTAAGCCGCGGCGCGAAAAGATCGGACGGTAAGTTCCAGACTTAGGAATTCCGGGGAAACGGTGGGGGGTAGAGGAATAGCGTCGGTGCCAAAGTTGGGTAATCACGCCAAGGAACAATTTAAGCCGCGGCGCGAAAAGATCGGACGGTAAGTTCCAGACTTAGGAATTCCGGGGAAACGGTGGGGGGTAGAGGAATGGCGTCGGTGCCAAAGTTGGGTAATCACGCCAAGGAACAATTTAAGCCGCGGCGCGAAAAGATCGGACGGTAAGTTCCAGACTTAGGAATTCCGGGGAAATGGTGGGGGGTAGAGGAATGGCGTCGGTGCCAAAGTTGGGTAATCACGCCAAGGAACAATTTAAGCCGCGGCGCGAAAAGATCGGACGGTAAGTTCCAGACTTAGGAATTCCGGGGAAACGGTGGGGGGTAGAGGAATGGCGTCGGTGCCAAAGTTGGGTAATCACGCCAAGGAACAATTTAAGCCGCGGCGCGAAAAGATCGGACGGTAAGTTCCAGACTTAGGAATTCCGGGGAAACGGTGGGGGGTAGAGGAATGGCGTCGGTGCCAAAGTTGGGTAATCACGCCAAGGAACAATTTAAGCCGCGGCGCGAAAAGATCGGACGGTAAGTTCCAGACTTAGGAATTCCGGGGAAACGGTGGGGGGTAGAGGAATGGCGTCGGTGCCAAAGTTGGGTAATCACGCCAAGGAACAATTTAAGCCGCGGCGCGAAAAGATCGGACGGTAAGTTCCAGACTTAGGAATTCTGGGGAAACGGTGGGGGGTAGAGGAATGGCGTCGGTGCCAAAGTTGGGTAATCACGCCAAGGAACAATTTAAGCCGCGGCGCGAAAAGATCGGACGGTAAGTTCCAGACTTAGGAATTCCGGGGAAACGGTGGGGGGTAGAGGAATGGCGTCTGTGCCAAAGTTGGGTAATCACGCCAAGGAACAATTTAAGCCGCGGCGCGAAAAGATCGGACGGTAAGTTCCAGATAGAGCTCCTGATTTTTTTGACTTGGCAGCTGCAGTTTTCACCTCACCTACGTGGATTCCACATATTTCGTGAAGCTAAGGATTATCTTCCAGTGGACACCTTGATCGACCCCCTACTCCACTTGGAACGCCCCCCATGAGGGCGTAAAGCTTTTAGGTGGGGTGGACGCCCCAAGCACTTCGCTCCGGAAGTCCCTTTCGGAGCCCCTGGAGCAGGTGATAGCCATGTGAACACCAAGTGAGGTACCTCTTTTTTCTCCCCAGCTCATTCCCTGCATTTTGGTATAATTTGCTAATTGATATCTTAATTATAATTTAAATTCTGGTCATTTATCTCTTTGGGATGAGCTTTTTCCCCTCCAACGAACTTTCCTAACGGTGGTTCCGTTGGAATGATGCTTGCTGGTTCTAGGTCTATTTTTAGATAATAAAATAATTAAATTTAAATTTGAAGGCATACCTGTCTTCAATAGACTTGTATACTAGTGTTTTATTGTATTTTCATATAATTATGCCTTTGATTTAATGTGTGAGAGCAATTCTGCTGACTGATGTTTGATATGTTAATGTTATGGATGATGCTAGAAAATTGAATAAAAATAGAAATAAAATTCTTATTGACTCAAAACTAAATTTAAATATTCATTTGCGCCTTTAAGCATATTTTGGAATGTTCAGTTGGTGTTTGCTGACCTCAGTTTTGATTGTGGGGACTTTCTGAAATTTTTCAGTTTGGCCTTTAGGAATCTGTCTTTCAGCAGAAAATAATAATATAAAATAGTAAATGGTGCCAGAAACTAAACCATCCCCCTTTTATATTAGTGTATAAAGTTGTGTTCATTGTGTACTAATTTGTATTTGAATATTTCCACTGGTTCGCCTTGTGGAGATATGTTTTTGAAATGCTCTATTGGAGTCGCCCATGTTATCCAATGGGGGTGAAAATTAGTGAAATTTTATATTTTTCTAAAATTACAAAACCTCAACCGGAGCTTCAGGCCCACCCTCCGGTTGACAAAAATGTGATTTGTTAAACTTTCAAAATTAATTAACCCCCTTTAAAGACTATCTAAAGTCTGTGTTTTGGTCCGGTTTTGGTGTTTACATTTGTGTTTTAGGCTAATTCAATGGACCAAACCACTAATTCCTGGCATAATATGTAATCGGAACTCGCAAAATTGACCCCCTACCCTTTGAACCCGGTCTAAATCCCCTAAAAATTGTATTTTTGGCTTGTTATTGAAGTTTGTATTGAAATGCATGTACATTTCGGATTTCGTCATCTTTTGCGGATGCAAAGTGTTGCCACTGGTGAGAAACTCCATTTAAAAACTATTTCCCATGCTGTTTGCGGTAGTGCTCGCTCCATAGTAGGTTACTTCCAGCGAATTCAAATTGTCGTTTCGGAAAAGCCTTTTTCTATTTACTAAATTCACTTGCTTGTTTTACGCAATAATAATTATTGCTTTCGCAAGTGTGTCGGTGTTTCTGGAGTTGCACCTGACCTATTTTAAAGCGACGAATACCTAAATTTGGGGTTTTGATCGGGTTTTTGGGGGTTTTGGGTACTTTGGCTGGGTAGTGTAATTAAAATAATGTATTCTTTTGTTCTGACTGCTAAGATTTTGAAATTGGAGAACGATTTTGGCTTTAATTATGGGTTTTGAAAATTGGCTAGTGTGTTTCCATGGGCCTCTTCGATAGGAACACTGTCTTTTTGTGGGTGCTTCTATATGAATTAATAAATCAAGGGTCTGAGTGCTTAATAAATAGCAGTTAAAGGGTATTTGACCAGTGGTCAGTTGGTATGAAAATAAGGTATTTTAGTATTTTTTGTGTCTTATGGATATATTGGTAAAGTGTATGATATTGTATTTCAAAATATTGAGATCTTAAATGGTAAATGGTTTTTGACCACTGGTCAATTAGGTCATATCTTTGCCGACTGCTTAATACTGCTAGTAGGTGGGTCGAGTTGGGTGTCGTTCCAACAGACTTTTTCTTCCAATTATTTTTATGTTGACCAATGGTCAATTCCGATTGACCATTGGCCAATAACCACTTTTTATACACTTTTTTTAATGATTTGACCCTATGGGTCTGATTTTCTTGGTCTGTTGGGATGGTTACTCTTTTTAAAGCTCTTAAATGAGCATAGGTCAATATTTCATTTTGACATCAAAAACATATTTTCGAGTGACCACTACTTGATATGACTCACTGGTAGTCATGTTTGGCACCCCAAGACAGTCGGGTTGACATGATATTGGACACGTTTATACACTGTATTTTTCAGCTGCACCTGGTCCCTGTTGTTCCTGATTCGAGTCGTCTTAATAAAATAAATATCTCAAACGTGAATCTTGTCATTAACAACACAGACATAAACACACACGATTGTTCTTAGTATTGTTTAAAGTGTTTACAGGTGCTGACCAACTAGTAGTTGGTGGGGCTCCTTTGACTTGGTTTCTTCTCACTGATAGCTGGCTTAATGATTCTGAGTTAGTTCCCTGATATGCTGATTTCGATGATCGTGTTAAATGGCTTGAGTCTGATTTTTTTCTCTCATCCTCTGGTGAGTACTCCTTTTTCGTTTTTCATCCTTTGCCTGAACCCAACTACTCTGGCCCTGTATATATTGTGCACTAAATATAATATCAATATGTAAATACTTTGCTCTCACACATTCTTGCTAATAAGTTGTATATCACATAATTTGAGATCTCATCTGTAAATAGTTCATAAATGTCGTCCCATAAGGTGATTTTTTCACTGTAAGTTAAGTAAATATAATATAACTTGTATGTATAAATTATAGTGTACTTATTTAGTTTGCCTTAACCAGCTTGCATCCCCTCCTTGGTGTCTCACCGCGTTTTTTTTCTTTCTATTCTTGACCAAATCATTTGGAATGTAAATTGAAGAGACCTTCTCTTCGCTGTCACCTGCCTCCTCGGTGTGCGCGTCCTCCCCCGCCTTTCTTCTGTGATTTAATTCAAGTGTGTGTGTCGAGTGTCGTCTTTTTCTTTCCAAGAATTGCGATTTTGTGCTAAAGTCAAGTTTTAGTGTGTCCAAGCCAAGTTTAATTTTCGTGTTCAAGTCAAGATTTTGTGTTTCAAGTTTCGTGTCTAATTAGAGACAGTAAAGTTTCGTGTTTTCTACTAGTATGCGCCATTAAATTTGTGCTAGTGTATCTTCACACAAGACGCTCCATTAGCTTTTCTTGCATATAATACAGTATATTGCTCAAGACAACTTTTTTTGAACTCAAGATGGAGTCCCCATCTTCGCCACCTGCCCACAATACTAGGGCTTCGTCTCGACATCACTTCCCAGAAAGATTTCCCAAATTTAGTGTCTTTACTGATGACGTGCCTAAAGTGAAGTCAACACTGGAAATACCTCATGCTAACATGTTGGACTCTGTGGAGGCTGATGATTCAAGCGCAAGCAAACCGCAAAACCCTCAGCTCGTCGATGCGTGTGTGATTCTTTCACCATTGATCCTACTAGAAGACTCCACTGTTTGGTTCGATGGTACCAAGATCAGAGTCAACACACCATACTCAAGTTCACCTTGCGTCACAACCTCCCTGGTTTCTTCACCATGTCTAATGGCACCTGCAGAGCCGGTCAAGACCAATGAAAGTTCCCTGATGATGGAGCATGCCTCTGTGGCACCATGTTGCACTAGTGCAACCTTTCCTTACACACCTGTCACCGCTGCACAACGTCTTCATGACAGTGTTTCAAAGATGCCTAAACTGTTCTCACCTCCTTGTGTGAAACCCTTCTCCGAAGCAAAAGTTGAGTCTTTTGTGCTTGACGCTTCGATTGGCTCTCCTCTCTCCTCTGTTTGCGGTGCGTCGTTTGAACTCTCAGACCACGAAACTTCATTCTTTACACAAGAGTCACCTCAAGATCTGGATTCGCCAAGTTCCATCGACAGCATTACAAGTCATCAAAGAGCCGTCAGTCCATCTTGCTCAAACGAGAGGTTCCCTCCTCCTGATGACATAGCACCTGATGGGGATGTTGAGGTGGACATGAACACTCCTTATCTTGCTGAAATGACACCTGCTGATGATAACAAGACTACCCTTTATTCTTCTGTGGAGCAACCCCCTGATGACCCTTGCTTTGCGGCTGACCAAATCACAGGTTCAGTGTCTTGCTCCCAACCTGTTCAAAGCACTAGTAGTAACAGCTTGCAGTTGGATTCTAGTGTTTCCTTAAATGAGAACTCCGTCTCTACGAACCTCATTTCCTCTTCGTGCGACTTTCAGTGTACTGTTTGCCTGGCTGTTTTTACGAATTTGGTGCTCCTTGAGAACCACCTACGACGGAGTAACTGTGGACACACTTGCATGTATTGTGAACAATTGTTCATGACCTTTGATGCGCTTAAAGAACACATTGCTCTCATTCATAATATAACTTGCACTTCGCCATCTACGTCTGAACGAGTGAGTTGTTCTCCCCCAGTGATAACTATTGGGGACTCTCCTCTGTCCTCCTCGGAGAGCCATCGATCTGACCCCACATGCCAACCAAAAGCTTTCAAGACATTATCAGATTCAGCTTCTGATGAAGATGCTCCCCCTGATCTTCCAAGAAGGACACTCAAGTCTGTTATTGTCAACCCTAATGCACAGCTCATCCTACAGGAATCTACTGAAGATACTGACAAGCAAGCAGGTCCTGTTTTACAAATATCGACTCTAAAAGGCTTCCCGGTCCTCGTGGGTCATCTCCATGCAGAGCGAGTTAATGCTCTGTGGGACCTTGTCAGCAGCCTTCCTAATCACTCGTCTAGATCCCTTGGCAAAAGGGGCCCTCGCTATGAGTGGTTGTTCGCTGACAGAGACTATCAGTACTCTGGTAAAAAGATTCACCCTTGTGCTTCGTTTGAAAGTATTGCTCACTTCATAAAGGACATTGCCCTGGTCCTCAAACTTGAATGTCCTAACAGCTGTCTCCTAGTCTACTACCCCCCTGGGACCAACGGGATCAACCTCCATAAGGATGATGAAAGCGAGCACAGGTCAGAGCAGGTTATCACGCTCTGTCTGGGTTCTCCTGCTACTCTTGTCCTCAAGAGGGATCAGTCAGATGAGATTGTGAACAGAAGGATTTTCGATGGTGACCTTTACGTAATGCTCAATCAAGCTGGATTCAAACATGGAATCATCAACATCAAGAATGACCATGGCGGTCGTTGGGCGTTCACCTTTAGGGTTTTTCACCCTGTCTCAATTGCACCAAAGATGTCTGTAGCAAAGAATCCCACCTGTTTGAACTGTTCATCCTCCTTCCCGACCAGTGATGAACTCAAGGCACATTTCCAGAACACAAGTTGTGGTGTTCCCTGCATTTACTGTGGGAGAAAATTTTCCTCTGCCAATGCGATGTTCACGCATGCCTTAACCATTCATGGCACTGATCTGACCGCTGATGAGTGTGAGGTGGAAGCTAATGATCTGCTCTGTTGCCTTAACTGTGGTGCTACCTTCACTGATCTCAAACAACTTAACATTCATAAGCGAACATGTAGACTGCCTCAGACTGTTAAACTCTCGCCCAGTGCCCTAATGTCGCATGATGCTTCTTTGGCTGATACTGACAAACCAACTTCTCATGGTATTGGAACACTTACAAACCCAATCATGTCTGCACCCAATAATACTGATGGGCAACAGCCTCTTGCGGTGAACTGTTGCAGAAAAATTGAAGCTGCGCCCTCTGTCTGCTCCTCAGACGACAGTGCCCTGTCAACAAGGATCGATGATCACACATGCGGTAAGAATAAAAATAAAAATATCGTCAAGATATACCCCCTGAGTGATGGCAGTGTCTCTACGTGCTGCGAAAAATGTCATGTTCGCTGTGGTGGTCTTTATGGTCTGGCGCAACACTTGAGAAATACTGCCTGTGGCCTAAGATGTCCCTGCTGTCCTTTCATCTTTGGTTCAGCGGACAGGCTTGTTAGGCACTCACTTAAAAAGCACAGTGGTATGGCCCCACTACTTGCTGTTGACAAGCCCTGCCTACCTATCTTCAAGGCTGACACTCCTATTACTGCTGTGTCGGGAACTGGTCCTAATATGGCTTCTCTGGGAACCCACCCAACTACCCACTGTCATCAACAGAAGACCTCACACATACAGCAGCCTGGTAACACCTCGCCTTCTCTCAAGAGAAAGTTGCCTACACTGAAAACCCCTTACTCGAGCAAATTGGAAACCAGGTCTACAGGAAACAAGTTCAAATGCTTGACATGTCAATTCTCAGCGAAGACGACACAAGACCTCAAGAAGCACAATCAGAAGCCTTGTCACCCGGAACCAACCAGAAAACCTGCTGTTTGTGCCAAAAAAGAACTCATCAGTTTGAAAATCACTAATGCTACATCTGACAGACAATCAGCTATCATAACCAACCCCCCTGTTGGGAAGCCTGAGCTTTTGGTCACATGCAATTCATGTATGGAAAGTTTTTCCAAATTCGCTGACATCCTCTTACACCGTGTAAGCGTGTCGGAGTGTAAAAATGCTATTGTCTCCTGCTACAGATGTAAGGAACCATTCATCTGTGCCACGGACCTCCGTGCCCACCTCGTCAACTGCTTGAAGGTAGCTCCCAAAAATAAATGCCTCGCAACACCCGAAGCTTCTCCAATCAAGGACGATTCCCTTTTGAATAATCAGCCTCCCATGAATGAAGCTGGAATCGACTCACCACCATCCGAAAGGTATATTGAACAGTCAACTCAGAACCCCCGTGATGAGAGAATCGATGATGTGATAGCCTTGTTTGATCCAGCAAAAAAGGATGAAAATTCCAATAGAATCGCCTGTGTCACATGCTCCTCCAGCTTCACAACGATGGTTGCGTTGAAAAAACACAGAACCAAGTGTAGGCAAAAGTCAAGAAAGTGCCATGACTGTCCCTTCGTCGCTGCTAACCAAAAGATCCTAAGACTACATCAGAAACATGATTGCTCAGGCTCCGACACAACAAAATCTGCTCCTGCTAACGAAACTCAACCTCCTTTTTTCCCTGAGGCGCCACCAACAACTGGTGGTGTGTTCAAATCTGTGTCAATACCCTCTGATCAGCCTTCGACGATTGAAGAAGTTTCTGAGAATCCTTTGGAGTATCCTCAAGCTCATTCCCCTCCAATGGTAAATGAGAATGCCTATCCTGGGCCATCCGTCAAGAGTCGTGCCTCAATGAATGACTCTCTTCAAGACTCGGAAACTGTTGCAATGAACGACTCCCCTACTGAAGATGTGACCATGTTGTTTTCTCCGGACGATGATTTTGAAACACAGCCCAGAGTTCACGAATGCTTTGACTGCAAAAAAGTCTTCCCCAACTTCCCCATTTTAAGAAGACACAAAAAACAGAGTTGTAAGGCAAGACTGAGAAAATGTCCGCATTGTCCTTTCACAACCACATCTGCTCGAATTTGCGACAAGCACGTGCGTCATCAATGTACTGTGAGACGGGACATTGAATCCGCAAAGAGAGAGTCACTGGGTCTAAAAACTCTGAGTGCCTGTGCTAGACCATCGATAAAGAATCCACCTTCGTTTGCTCTAACTACAAATCAGAAGGAAGTCTTCGTTTCGGATGCTGATTATCCTCAACTTTCTCCTATTGATGGCGAGGATCCATTGCCGGAGGAACAAGTCACTGAAAATGATGAAGACGATCCTCCAAAAGCTGCTGGGTTTCCTCGCCAAAAGAAAATCTTACCTTTGGCGGACGACCCATTCAAAGATCATCCGGCGGCCATAATAAATATTGAAGATTGTTCGATCACCTTTTATTTCCCATTCCCTTCGGAGGCCAGATGCCCGTTTCCGGGTTGTGACATGCCCCCGACAGCTTGTCTTGAATGGGGTAAAGGAAAGGGCAACCTTGTGAAGCATCTAAAGAGGAAACACCACTTCGACCCGCCACCTGAAAAGCATTTCAACCGGTGCTTATATTGCAAAGAATTAACGGGGTTGTTCCCTTCAAAGCACCCTTGTTTGCAATATGCTTGTGTCAGAAAGGTGACCCCCTTTTCTACACTATACATCTGTAATGTTTGTCACCACAGTTTTAACTCCGTTACAGCCCTTGGAAGTCATACGTTTAGGACCCACAAACGTGGGGCCATTGAAGCTCCGCATAATCTTGCTGGGAGCGGCTCCCTGGGTGGCCCCCCCTTGGATAATGCGACCGCCATTCCGCGGGAAAAGCATGGGATCTCTACCCAAGAAGTGCAAGAATTGCATGACCTGATTAAATCATTCCGCAGTCAAGAACCTGAAAATCGACCTCCTCCGGTAATACCACAACCCCCAACCTTTGTGCGTCATAAGGATACACCTCTTACTCCTTTTGTCGATCTTTTCCAGGCGCTCAACAATGAGCAGGATGCCAGTTTTGCTTGGACCCAATTCGAAGCTCTATTGAAAAGTGTGGTTGAAAAAGTTTGGGTGACCTGCAAAATCAAGGCACCTTCACAGAAAAAACCTTACACTCCTCCTAACCTGGATGACCCTTCCATTGTTCAAAAATTGTATAAAGGCAATAGAAGAAGCACGGTTAGACTCATTTTGGATGGCCCCTCTTCGCGAGCAACATTTACTTGTGATGCTCTCGTCTCTCACTTCTCAAAACCTGCCTCAAATGATGACATAGATGTATCAATTTACACCGCAGAAGGAATCTCTTCCGCTCCTGGCACGGTTCCTTTGGTGCCATTTACCACTCAAGAGGTGTGCCAACGTCTTAAAAAGTTTGAAAACACGGCGCCAGGGCCGGACGGCATTACCTATAAACATTGGAAAAAGGTTGATCCTGACGGAAGGTGCCTGACTGAAATTTTTAATTATTGTCTCAGAAACAAGAAGATCCCGTGCAGTTGGAAATCCTCCAAGTCCGTTCTGATCTTTAAAAAGAAGGGGAATCCTACATCTTTGAAGAATTGGCGGCCTATTGCCCTGGCGAACACAATTGGCAAATTGTATTCTTCGCTACTCCAGGCTAGGCTGTCCAACTGGATAGAGGAGGCAGAATTGTTTCATCCGGGTCAAAAAGGCTTCAGGCCCTATGATGGGGTTGTCGAGAACAACCTTTTGCTCGAGTGGTTTCTCGCCACTGCTCGTCTTCATAAGGATTCGTCCTGTGTGGCATGGCTCGATTTCAGAGATGCTTTCGGGTCCGTGCCGCACCAAGCCATCTTTTTAGCCCTGGCTGCCTATGGAGCGGGAAGTGACTTCATCAGAATAATACAGAATATGTATACAGATGCTTCTACCTTCTTTATCGGAGAGGAGGGTCCTACAGAGCCAATTCCTGTACTGAGGGGTATCATGCAGGGTGATCCCCTCAGTGGAATCCTTTTTAATATTGCACTCGATCCCATATTGTGGAACCTAAATAGTGACATCAATACTCGCCATGTACTCGCTTATGCGGACGACGTCTCACTGCTCGCCAGGTCCCCGGAGCACCTCCAAGAACTTGTTGACAATCTTTGCTCTCTAGCTGGGAAGATTGGGCTTCGGCTGAATTCTGAAAAATGCGCCTCAATACACCTTTGTGGGAAAAAGCCAGCTGGCTGTAGAAACTCAGTAGTTAAAGTTAATGGCATTCCCATTAGGTGTCTCAAAGACGGCGAACACTTTTCCTACCTTGGACGCCCTGTGGGTTTCATGCATGAACGAGTGTCGCGTTTTGATATTGCCCAGCTACAAGAAATGGCCATGAAAATTCTTCAATCAAAACTGTCGTATTGGCAGCGGCTGGACGCCCTGAAAACTTTCTTTTACCCCACCATGGTCTTCAATCACAGATTGGGAAAGTATAATAAAGAGGTTTTATCTGATCTTGATGCTTCCCTCCGTCCACACATAAAGAAACTTTTTAATTTACCGTCCATCGCAGCGGATAACTTCATCTACGGGTCATTCTCCAAAGGGTCCATCGGTATACCGGAGGCAGGAGAAGACCATGACTACTTTATAGTTGACACAGCTTTCAAGCTTTTGTCTTCGAGAGATCCCGTGATGGCGAAGATGGCACACACGAACCTCATGGAGTACGTCCAATTGAGAGTAGGACGAACGAAGAAACCTGATCCTGCTTCTTTCCTCACTGACCTGCAGTCTGGTGACTACGCTGATACGGACAACCCGCACTACTCTATATGGTCTGCGGCTAGGTCGGCATCTGGGCGTCTTGGCGTCACGTGGTCGTTTAATGGTGCCTCTCCTGTAATCGAAGCTGGAGACCTGAAACTTAACTTCGTGCAGCGTCGAGCCATTGCTGGTTCCCTTAGGAACCAGCAACGTCTTAACAAATCCGCGGACCTGCTCTGTTGCCTCAACCAGGGCAAAACCTTTTTCTGCATATCAATGCACAAAGCCTCTTTTTCATTTTACCACACTGGTCTGTACACGTCATTTGCCGACTGGAAGTTCATCTTTCCAGCTCGGCTCAACCTTCTGCCTCTGAATGGTGTTGGAAAGAAGTCCTCGTCCTCCACATCGGTCCTCTGCAGGCGTTGCGGCTCTGAGGCTGAGACCCTGCCTCATGTCCTCAACAAATGCAACCCCAACATGACCTTGATGACAGTCAGGCATAATGCTATCGTTAATCGCATAATAGAAATGTGCCGCACATGCTGCCAACTTGTGGCAGTTGACAAGACTTCGAAAACCATCCCGATGCTCCGGGACGCCGACATCAGGCACAACAATAGACCAGACATCATCCTCGTCAAAGACGGCACGTATTATCTCATCGACGTCACCGTGCCATTCGAAAATGGAGTTGATGCTTTTAAAAACTCAAGGAATATAAAGATCACGAAATATGAAACCCTGAGGATGGACATTTCGAAAAAACTTGGTCCCTGCAAGACCGTCCCTTTCATTGTGGGTTCTCTCGGGTCGTGGGACCCTGCAAACGATTCGTTCCTCGAGGAGATGTGCTCCCGGTCGTATGCAAAAACGTTCCGGGAGCTCTGTTGTTCCGACGCCAGATTCTTCTCGAGGAACATCTATAATCTGCATGTTGGTCGACAGAGGACCCTGGAGGTAACATCGTACCACCCCAGCCATAGACCGGTGCTCCCTCCTACATTTCTTCAAGAAGGTCCCTCACAAGAATCTATACCTGATATCGACGAGTCGCAGCCAGTTTCAGACTCCCTCTCTACCGAGATTTCCCGAGTGTCCTGTGAAGAGGGGCATCAAATCCAACACTTACCATCCTCTCTTCCTCCTCCCTCTGGTGATTCATCGGTTGTTTGTGAATCTGCAGCGTCTTTAGAACCTTCGTCGCCTCATGGGGAAAACTTTGACACGAACTCTCTTGCTGGAGCCGTGTCACCAACTGACAGTGCGGACAATTACGCTGCGCACACACTACGGACACAGGAAACTCTACCTGACATTGACATTGATCTTCTGTAAATAATTCAATATCATCTGTAAATAATTCAATAACATCATATGTAAATAATTCATCTTCTTCATTATACCTCATATTCATTATTCCTCATCATACCTCATATCATAAAGAGGTAACATGTATATATTTTAAGCCATAAATAAAGAAAAATTAAATCCAGACTTAGGAATTCTGGGGAAACGGTGGGGGGTAGAGGAATGGCGTCGGTGCCAAAGTTGGGTAATCACGCCAAGGAACAATTTAAGCCGCGGCGCGAAAAGATCAGACGGTAAGTTCCAGACTTAGGAATTCCGGGGAAACGGTGGGGGGTAGAGGAATGGCGTCGGTGCCAAAGTTGGGTAATCACGCCAAGGAACAATTTAAGCCGCGGCGCGAAAAGATCGGACGGTAAGTTCCAGACTTAGGAATTCCGGGGAAACGGTGGGGGGTAGAGGAATGGCGTCGGTGCCAAAGTTGGGTAATCACGCCAAGGAACAATTTAAGCCGCGGCGCGAAAAGATCGGACGGTAAGTTCCAGACTTAGGAATTCCGGGGAAACGGTGGGGGGTAGAGGAATGGCGTCAGTGCCAAAGTTGGGTAATCACGCCAAGGAACAATTTAAGCCGCGGCGCGAAAAGATCGGACGGTAAGTTCCAGACTTAGGAATTCCGGGGAAACGGTGGGGGGTAGAGGAATGGCGTCGGTGCCAAAGTTGGGTAATCACGCCAAGGAACAATTTAAGCCGCGGCGCGAAAAGATCGGACGGTAAGTTCCAGACTTAGGAATTCTGGGGAAACGGTGGGGGGTAGAGGAATGGCGTCGGTGCCAAAGTTGGGTAATCACGCCAAGGAACAATTTAAGCCGCGGCGCGAAAAGATCGGACGGTAAGTTCCAGACTTAGGAATTCCGGGGAAACGGTGGGGGGTAGAGGAATGGCGTCGGTGCCAAAGTTGGGTAATCACACCAAGGAACAATTTAAGCCGCGGCGCGAAAAGATCGGACGGTAAGTTCCAGACTTAGGAATTCCGGGGAAACGGTGGGGGGTAGAGGAATGGCGTTGGTGCCAAAGTTGGGTAATCACGCCAAGGAACAATTTAAGCCGCGGCGCAAAAAGATCGGACGGTAAGTTCCAGACTTAGGAATTCCGGGGAAACGGTGGGGGGTAGAGGAATGGCGTCGGTGCCAAAGTTGGGTAATCACGCCAAGGAACAATTTAAGCCGCGGCGCGAAAAGATCGGACGGTAAGTTCCAGACTTAGGAATTCCGGGGAAACGGTGGGGGGTAGAGGAATGGCGTCGGTGCCAAAGTTGGGTAATCACGCCAAGGAACAATTTAAGCCGCGGCGCGAAAAGATCGGACGGTAAGTTCCAGACTTAGGAATTCCGGGGAAACGGTGGGGGGTAGAGGAATGGCGTCGGTGCCAAAGTTGGGTAATCACGCCAAGGAACAATTTAAGCCGCGGCGCGAAAAGATCGGACGGTAAGTTCCAGACTTAGGAATTCCGGGGAAACGGTGGGGGGTAGAGGAATGGCGTCGGTGCCAAAGTTGGGTAATCACGCCAAGGAACAATTTAAGCTGCGGCGCGAAAAGATCGGACGGTAAGTTCCAGACTTAGGAATTCCGGGGAAACGGTGGGGGTTAGAGGAATGGCGTCGGTGCCAAAGTTGGGTAATCACGCCAAGGAACAATTTAAGCCGCGGCGCGAAAAGATCGGACGGTAAGTTCAAGACTTAGGAATTCCGGGGAAACGGTGGGGGGTAGAGGAATGGCGTCGGTGCCAAAGTTGGGTAATCACGCCAAGGAACAATTTAAGCCGCGGCGCGAAAAGATCGGACGGTAAGTTCCAGACTTAGGAATTCCGGGGAAACGGTGGGGGGTAAAGGAATGGCGTCGGTGCCAAAGTTGGGTAATCACGCCAAGGAACAATTTAAGCCGCGGCGCGAAAAGATCGGACGGTAAGTTCCAGACTTAGGAATTCCGGGGGAACGGTGGGGGGTAGACGAATGGCGTCGGTGCCAAAGTTGGGTAATCACGCCAAGGAACAATTTAAGCCGCGGCGCGAAAAGATCGGACGGTAAGTTCCAGACTTAGGAATTCCGGGGAAACGGTGGGGGTAGAGGAATGGCGTCGGTGCCAAAGTTGGGTAATCACGCCAAGGAACAATTTAAGCCGCGGCGCGAAAAGATCGGACGGTAAGTTCCAGACTTAGGAATTCCGGGGAAACGGTGGGGGGTAGAGGAATGGCGTTGGTGCCAAAGTTAGGTAATCACGCCAAGGAACAATTTAAGCCGCGGCGCGAAAAGATCGGACGGTAAGTTCCAGACTTAGGAATTCTGGGGAAACGGTGGGGGGTAGAGGAATGGCGTCGGTGCCAAAGTTGGGTAATCACGCCAAGGAACAATTTAAGCCGCGGCGCGAAAAGATCGGACGGTAAGTTCCAGACTTAGGAATTCCGGGGAAACGGTGGGGGGTAGAGGAATAGCGTCGGTGCCAAAGTTGGGTAATCACGCCAAGGAACAATTTAAGCCGCGGCGCGAAAAGATCGGACGGTAAGTTCCAGACTTAGGAATTCCGGGGAAACGGTGGGGGGTAGACGAATGGCGTCGGTGCCAAAGTTGGGTAATCACGCCAAGGAACAATTTAAGCCGCGGCGCGAAAAGATCGGACGGTAAGTTCCAGACTTAGGAATTCCGGGGAAACGGTGGGGGTAGAGGAATGGCGTCGGTGCCAAAGTTGGGTAATCACGCCAAGGAACAATTTAAGCCGCGGCGCGAAAAGATCGGAAGGTAAGTTCCAGACTTAGGAATTCCGGGGAAACGGTGGGGGGTAGAGGAATGGCGTCGGTGCCAAAGTTGGGTAATCACGCCAAGGAACAATTTAAGCCGCGGCGCGAAAAGATCGGACGGTAAGTTCCAGACTTAGGAATTCCGGGGAAACGGTGGGGGTAGACGAATGGCGTCGGTGCCAAAGTTGGGTAATCACGCCAAGGAACAATTTAAGCCGCGGCGCGAAAAGATCGGACGGTAAGTTCCAGACTTAGGAATTCCGGGGAAACGGTGGGGGGTAGAGGAATGGCGTCGGTGCCAAAGTTGGGTAATCACGCCAAGGAACAATTTAAGCCGCGGCGCGAAAAGATCGGACGGTAAGTTCCAGACTTAGGAATTCCGGGGAAACGGTGGGGGGTAGAGGAATGGCGTCGGTGCCAAAGTTGGGTAATCACGCCAAGGAACAATTTAAGCCGCGGCGCGAAAAGATCGGACGGTAAGTTCCAGACTTAGGAATTCCGGGGAAACGGTGGGGGGTAGAGGAATGGCGTCGGTGCCAAAGTTGGGTAATCACGCCAAGAAACAATTTAAGCCGCGGCGCGAAAAGATCGGACGGTAAGTTCCAGACTTAGGAATTCCGGGGAAACGGTGGGGGGTAGAGGAATGGCGTCGGTGCCAAAGTTGGGTAATCACGCCAAGGAACAATTTAAGCCGCGGCGCGAAAAGATCGGACGGTAAGTTCCAGACTTAGGAATTCCGGGGAAACGGTGGGGGGTAGAGGAATGGCGTCGGTGCCAAAGTTGGGTAATCACGCCAAGGAACAATTTAAGCCGCGGCGCGAAAAGATCGGACGGTAAGTTCCAGACTTAGGAATTCTGGGGAAACGGTGGGGGGTAGAGGAATGGCGTCGGTGCCAAAGTTGGGTAATCACGCCAAGGAACAATTTAAGCCGCGGCGCGAAAAGATCGGACGGTAAGTTCCAGACTTAGGAATTCCGGGGAAACGGTGGGGGGTAGAGGAATGGCGTCGGTGCCAAAGTTGGGTAATCACGCCAAGGAACAATTTAAGCCGCGGCGCGAAAAGATCGGACGGTAAGTTCCAGACTTAGGAATTCCGGGGAAACGGTGGGGGGTAGAGGAATGGCGTCGGTGCCAAAGTTGGGTAATCACGCCAAGGAACAATTTAAGCCGCGGCGCGAAAAGATCGGACGGTAAGTTCCAGACTTAGGAATTCTGGGGAAACGGTGGGGGGTAGAGGAATGGCGTCGGTGCCAAAGTTGGGTAATCACGCCAAGGAACAATTTAAGCCGCGGCGCGAAAAGATCGGACGGTAAGTTCCAGACTTAGGAATTCCGGGGAAACGGTGGGGGGTAGAGGAATGGCGTCGGTGCCAAAGTTGGGTAATCACGCCAAGGAACAATTTAAGCCGCGGCGCGAAAAGATCGGACGGTAAGTTCCAGACTTAGGAATTCTGGGGAAACGGTGGGGGGTAGAGGAATGGCGTCGGTGCCAAAGTTGGGTAATCACGCCAAGGAACAATTTAAGCCGCGGCGCGAAAAGATCGGACGGTAAGTTCCAGACTTAGGAATTCTGGGGAAACGGTGGGGGGTAGAGGAATGGCGTCGGTGCCAAAGTTGGGTAATCACGCCAAGGAACAATTTAAGCCGCGGCGCGAAAAGATCAGACGGTAAGTTCCAGACTTAGGAATTCCGGGGAAACGGTGGGGGGTAGAGGAATGGCGTCGGTGCCAAAGTTGGGTAATCACGCCAAGGAACAATTTAAGCCGCGGCGCGAAAAGATCGGACGGTAAGTTCCAGACTTAGGAATTCCGGGGAAACGGTGGGGGGTAGAGGAATGGCGTCGGTGCCAAAGTTGGGTAATCACGCCAAGGAACAATTTAAGCCGCGGCGCGAAAAGATCGGACGGTAAGTTCCAGACTTAGGAATTCCGGGGAAACGGTGGGGGGTAGAGGAATGGCGTCAGTGCCAAAGTTGGGTAATCACGCCAAGGAACAATTTAAGCCGCGGCGCGAAAAGATCGGACGGTAAGTTCCAGACTTAGGAATTCCGGGGAAACGGTGGGGGGTAGAGGAATGGCGTCGGTGCCAAAGTTGGGTAATCACGCCAAGGAACAATTTAAGCCGCGGCGCGAAAAGATCGGACGGTAAGTTCCAGACTTAGGAATTCTGGGGAAACGGTGGGGGGTAGAGGAATGGCGTCGGTGCCAAAGTTGGGTAATCACGCCAAGGAACAATTTAAGCCGCGGCGCGAAAAGATCGGACGGTAAGTTCCAGACTTAGGAATTCCGGGGAAACGGTGGGGGGTAGAGGAATGGCGTCGGTGCCAAAGTTGGGTAATCACGCCAAGGAACAATTTAAGCCGCGGCGCGAAAAGATCGGACGGTAAGTTCCAGACTTAGGAATTCCGGGGAAACGGTGGGGGGTAGAGGAATGGCGTCGGTGCCAAAGTTGGGTAATCACGCCAAGGAACAATTTAAGCCGCGGCGCAAAAAGATCGGACGGTAAGTTCCAGACTTAGGAATTCCGGGGAAACGGTGGGGGGTAGAGGAATGGCGTCGGTGCCAAAGTTGGGTAATCACGCCAAGGAACAATTTAAGCCGCGGCGCGAAAAGATCGGACGGTAAGTTCCAGACTTAGGAATTCCGGGGAAACGGTGGGGGGTAGAGGAATGGCGTCGGTGCCAAAGTTGGGTAATCACGCCAAGGAACAATTTAAGCCGCGGCGCGAAAAGATCGGACGGTAAGTTCCAGACTTAGGAATTCCGGGGAAACGGTGGGGGGTAGAGGAATGGCGTCGGTGCCAAAGTTGGGTAATCACGCCAAGGAACAATTTAAGCCGCGGCGCGAAAAGATCGGACGGTAAGTTCCAGACTTAGGAATTCCGGGGAAACGGTGGGGGGTAGAGGAATGGCGTCGGTGCCAAAGTTGGGTAATCACGCCAAGGAACAATTTAAGCTGCGGCGCGAAAAGATCGGACGGTAAGTTCCAGACTTAGGAATTCCGGGGAAACGGTGGGGGTTAGAGGAATGGCGTCGGTGCCAAAGTTGGGTAATCACGCCAAGGAACAATTTAAGCCGCGGCGCGAAAAGATCGGACGGTAAGTTCCAGACTTAGGAATTCCGGGGAAACGGTGGGGGGTAGAGGAATGGCGTCGGTGCCAAAGTTGGGTAATCACGCCAAGGAACAATTTAAGCCGCGGCGCGAAAAGATCGGACGGTAAGTTCCAGACTTAGGAATTCCGGGGAAACGGTGGGGGGTAAAGGAATGGCGTCGGTGCCAAAGTTGGGTAATCACGCCAAGGAACAATTTAAGCCGCGGCGCGAAAAGATCGGACGGTAAGTTCCAGACTTCGGAATTCTGGGGAAACGGTGGGGGGTAGAGGAATGGCGTCGGTGCCAAAGTTGGGTAATCACGCCAAGGAACAATTTAAGCCGCGGCGCGAAAAGATCGGACGGTAAGTTCCAGACTTAGGAATTCCGGGGAAACGGTGGGGGGTAGAGGAATGGCGTCGGTGCCAAAGTTGGGTAATCACGCCAAGGAACAATTTAAGCCGCGGCGCGAAAAGATCGGACGGTAAGTTCCAGACTTAGGAATTCCGGGGAAACGGTGGGGGGTAGAGGAATGGCGTCGGTGCCAAAGTTGGGTAATCACGCCAAGGAACAATTTAAGCCGCGGCGCGAAAAGATCGGACGGTAAGTTCCAGACTTAGGAATTCCGGGGAAACGGTGGGGGGTAGAGGAATGGCGTCGGTGCCAAAGTTGGGTAATCACGCCAAGGAACAATTTAAGCCGTGGCGCGAAAAGATCGGACAGTAAGTTCCAGACTTAGGAATTCCGGGGAAACGGTGGGGGGTAGAGGAATGGCGTCGGTGCCAAAGTTGGGTAATCACGCCAAGGAACAATTTAAGCCGCGGCGCGAAAAGATCGGACGGTAAGTTCCAGACTTAGGAATTCCGGGGGAACGGTGGGGGGTAGACGAATGGCGTCGGTGCCAAAGTTGGGTAATCACGCCAAGGAACAATTTAAGCCGCGGCGCGAAAAGATCGGACGGTAAGTTCCAGACTTAGGAATTCCGGGGAAACGGTGGGGGTAGAGGAATGGCGTCGGTGCCAAAGTTGGGTAATCACGCCAAGGAACAATTTAAGCCGCGGCGCGAAAAGATCGGACGGTAAGTTCCAGACTTAGGAATTCCGGGGAAACGGTGGGGGGTAGAGGAATGGCGTCGGTGCCAAAGTTAGGTAATCACGCCAAGGAACAATTTAAGCCGCGGCGCGAAAAGATCGGACGGTAAGTTCCAGACTTAGGAATTCTGGGGAAACGGTGGGGGGTAGAGGAATGGCGTCGGTGCCAAAGTTGGGTAATCACGCCAAGGAACAATTTAAGCCGCGGCGCGAAAAGATCGGACGGTAAGTTCCAGACTTAGGAATTCCGGGGAAACGGTGGGGGGTAGAGGAATAGCGTCGGTGCCAAAGTTGGGTAATCACGCCAAGGAACAATTTAAGCCGCGGCGCGAAAAGATCGGACGGTAAGTTCCAGACTTAGGAATTCCGGGGAAACGGTGGGGGGTAGAGGAATGGCGTCGGTGCCAAAGTTGGGTAATCACGCCAAGGAACAATTTAAGCCGCGGCGCGAAAAGATCGGACGGTAAGTTCCAGACTTAGGAATTCCGGGGAAATGGTGGGGGGTAGAGGAATGGCGTCGGTGCCAAAGTTGGGTAATCACGCCAAGGAACAATTTAAGCCGCGGCGCGAAAAGATCGGACGGTAAGTTCCAGACTTAGGAATTCCGGGGAAACGGTGGGGGGTAGAGGAATGGCGTCGGTGCCAAAGTTGGGTAATCACGCCAAGGAACAATTTAAGCCGCGGCGCGAAAAGATCGGACGGTAAGTTCCAGACTTAGGAATTCCGGGGAAACGGTGGGGGGTAGAGGAATGGCGTCGGTGCCAAAGTTGGGTAATCACGCCAAGGAACAATTTAAGCCGCGGCGCGAAAAGATCGGACGGTAAGTTCCAGACTTAGGAATTCCGGGGAAACGGTGGGGGGTAGAGGAATGGCGTCGGTGCCAAAGTTGGGTAATCACGCCAAGGAACAATTTAAGCCGTGGCGCGAAAAGATCGGACAGTAAGTTCCAGACTTAGGAATTCCGGGGAAACGGTGGGGGGTAGAGGAATGGCGTCGGTGCCAAAGTTGGGTAATCACGCCAAGGAACAATTTAAGCCGCGGCGCGAAAAGATCGGACGGTAAGTTCCAGACTTAGGAATTCCGGGGGAACGGTGGGGGGTAGACGAATGGCGTCGGTGCCAAAGTTGGGTAATCACGCCAAGGAACAATTTAAGCCGCGGCGCGAAAAGATCGGACGGTAAGTTCCAGACTTAGGAATTCCGGGGAAACGGTGGGGGTAGAGGAATGGCGTCGGTGCCAAAGTTGGGTAATCACGCCAAGGAACAATTTAAGCCGCGGCGCGAAAAGATCGGACGGTAAGTTCCAGACTTAGGAATTCCGGGGAAACGGTGGGGGGTAGAGGAATGGCGTCGGTGCCAAAGTTAGGTAATCACGCCAAGGAACAATTTAAGCCGCGGCGCGAAAAGATCGGACGGTAAGTTCCAGACTTAGGAATTCTGGGGAAACGGTGGGGGGTAGAGGAATGGCGTCGGTGCCAAAGTTGGGTAATCACGCCAAGGAACAATTTAAGCCGCGGCGCGAAAAGATCGGACGGTAAGTTCCAGACTTAGGAATTCCGGGGAAACGGTGGGGGGTAGAGGAATAGCGTCGGTGCCAAAGTTGGGTAATCACGCCAAGGAACAATTTAAGCCGCGGCGCGAAAAGATCGGACGGTAAGTTCAAGACTTAGGAATTCCGGGGAAACGGTGGGGGGTAGAGGAATGGCGTCGGTGCCAAAGTTGGGTAATCACGCCAAGGAACAATTTAAGCCGCGGCGCGAAAAGATCGGACGGTAAGTTCCAGACTTAGGAATTCCGGGGAAACGGTGGGGGGTAGAGGAATGGCGTCGGTGCCAAAGTTGGGTAATCACGCCAAGGAACAATTTAAGCCGCGGCGCGAAAAGATCGGACGGTAAGTTCCAGACTTAGGAATTCCGGGGAAACGGTGGGGGGTAGAGGAATGGCGTCGGTGCCAAAGTTGGGTAATCACGCCAAGGAACAATTTAAGCCGCGGCGCGAAAAGATCGGACGGTAAGTTCCAGACTTAGGAATTCCGGGGAAACGGTGGGGGGTAGAGGAATGGCGTCGGTGCCAAAGTTGGGTAATCACGCCAAGGAACAATTTAAGCCGCGGCGCGAAAAGATCGGACGGTAAGTTCCAGACTTAGGAATTCTGGGGAAACGGTGGGGGGTAGAGGAATGGCGTCGGTGCCAAAGTTGGGTAATCACGCCAAGGAACAATTTAAGCCGCGGCGCGAAAAGATCGGACGGTAAGTTCCAGACTTAGGAATTCCGGGGAAACGGTGGGGGGTAGAGGAATGGCGTCTGTGCCAAAGTTGGGTAATCACGCCAAGGAACAATTTAAGCCGCGGCGCGAAAAGATCGGACGGTAAGTTCCAGACTTAGGAATTCTGGGGAAACGGTGGGGGGTAGAGGAATGGCGTCGGTGCCAAAGTTGGGTAATCACGCCAAGGAACAATTTAAGCCGCGGCGCGAAAAGATCAGACGGTAAGTTCCAGACTTAGGAATTCCGGGGAAACGGTGGGGGGTAGAGGAATGGCGTCGGTGCCAAAGTTGGGTAATCACGCCAAGGAACAATTTAAGCCGCGGCGCGAAAAGATCGGACGGTAAGTTCCAGACTTAGGAATTCCGGGGAAACGGTGGGGGGTAGAGGAATGGCGTCGGTGCCAAAGTTGGGTAATCACGCCAAGGAACAATTTAAGCCGCGGCGCGAAAAGATCGGACGGTAAGTTCCAGACTTAGGAATTCCGGGGAAACGGTGGGGGGTAGAGGAATGGCGTCAGTGCCAAAGTTGGGTAATCACGCCAAGGAACAATTTAAGCCGCGGCGCGAAAAGATCGGACGGTAAGTTCCAGACTTAGGAATTCCGGGGAAACGGTGGGGGGTAGAGGAATGGCGTCGGTGCCAAAGTTGGGTAATCACGCCAAGGAACAATTTAAGCCGCGGCGCGAAAAGATCGGACGGTAAGTTCCAGACTTAGGAATTCTGGGGAAACGGTGGGGGGTAGAGGAATGGCGTCGGTGCCAAAGTTGGGTAATCACGCCAAGGAACAATTTAAGCCGCGGCGCGAAAAGATCGGACGGTAAGTTCCAGACTTAGGAATTCCGGGGAAACGGTGGGGGGTAGAGGAATGGCGTCGGTGCCAAAGTTGGGTAATCACGCCAAGGAACAATTTAAGCCGCGGCGCGAAAAGATCGGACGGTAAGTTCCAGACTTAGGAATTCCGGGGAAACGGTGGGGGGTAGAGGAATGGCGTCGGTGCCAAAGTTGGGTAATCACGCCAAGGAACAATTTAAGCCGCGGCGCAAAAAGATCGGACGGTAAGTTCCAGACTTAGGAATTCCGGGGAAACGGTGGGGGGTAGAGGAATGGCGTCGGTGCCAAAGTTGGGTAATCACGCCAAGGAACAATTTAAGCCGCGGCGCGAAAAGATCGGACGGTAAAATCCAGACTTAGGAATTCCGGGGAAACGGTGGGGGGTAGAGGAATGGCGTCGGTGCCAAAGTTGGGTAATCACGCCAAGGAACAATTTAAGCCGCGGCGCGAAAAGATCGGACGGTAAGTTCCAGACTTAGGAATTCTGGGGAAACGGTGGGGGGTAGAGGAATGGCGTTGGTGCCAAAGTTGGGTAATCACGCCAAGGAACAATTTAAGCCGCGGCGCGAAAAGATCGGACGGTAAGTTCCAGACTTAGGAATTCCGGGGAAACGGTGGGGGGTAGAGGAATGGCGTCGGTGCCAAAGTTAGGTAATCACGCCAAGGAACAATTTAAGCCGCGGCGCGAAAAGATCGGACGGTAAGTTCCAGACTTAGGAATTCCGGGGAAACGGTGGGGGGTAGAGGAATGGCGTCGGTGCCAAAGTTAGGTAATCACGCCAAGGAACAATTTAAGCCGCGGCGCGAAAAGATCGGACGGTAAGTTCCAGACTTAGGAATTCCGGGGAAACGGTGGGGGGTAGAGGAATGGCGTCGGTGCCAAAGTTGGGTAATCACGCCAAGGAACAATTTAAGCTGCGGCGCGAAAAGATCGGACGGTAAGTTCCAGACTTAGGAATTCCGGGGAAACGGTGGGGGTTAGAGGAATGGCGTCGGTGCCAAAGTTGGGTAATCACGCCAAGGAACAATTTAAGCCGCGGCGCGAAAAGATCGGACGGTAAGTTCCAGACTTAGGAATTCCGGGGAAACGGTGGGGGGTTGAGGAATGGCGTCGGTGCCAAAGTTGGGTAATCACGCCAAGGAACAATTTAAGCCGCGGCGCGAAAAGATCGGACGGTAAGTTCCAGACTTAGGAATTCCGGGGAAACGGTGGGGGGTAGAGGAATGGCGTCGGTGCCAAAGTTGGGTAATCACGCCAAGGAACAATTTAAGCCGCGGCGCGAAAAGATCGGACGGTAAGTTCCAGACTTAGGAATTCCGGGGGAACGGTGGGGGGTAGACGAATGGCGTCGGTGCCAAAGTTGGGTAATCACGCCAAGGAACAATTTAAGCCGCGGCGCGAAAAGATCGGACGGTAAGTTCCAGACTTAGGAATTCCGGGGAAACGGTGGGGGTAGAGGAATGGCGTCGGTGCCAAAGTTGGGTAATCACGCCAAGGAACAATTTAAGCCGCGGCGCGAAAAGATCGGAAGGTAAGTTCCAGACTTAGGAATTCCGGGGAAACGGTGGGGGGTAGAGGAATGGCGTCGGTGCCAAAGTTGGGTAATCACGCCAAGGAACAATTTAAGCCGCGGCGCGAAAAGATCGGACGGTAAGTTCCAGACTTGGGAATTCCGGGGAAACGGTGGGGGGTAGAGGAATGGCGTCGGTGCCAAAGTTGGGTAATCACGCCAAGGAACAATTTAAGCCGCGGCGCGAAAAGATCGGACGGTAAGTTCCAGACTTAGGAATTCCGGGGAAACGGTGGGGGGTAGAGGAATGGCGTCGGTGCCAAAGTTGGGTAATCACGCCAAGGAACAATTTAAGCCGCGGCGCGAAAAGATCGGACGGTAAGTTCCAGACTTAGGAATTCTGGGGAAACGGTGGGGGGTAGAGGAATGGCGTCGGTGCCAAAGTTGGGTAATCACGCCAAGGAACAATTTAAGCCGCGGCGCGAAAAGATCGGACGGTAAGTTCCAGACTTAGGAATTCCGGGGAAACGGTGGGGGGTAGAGGAATGGCGTCGGTGCCAAAGTTGGGTAATCACGCCAAGGAACAATTTAAGCCGCGGCGCGAAAAGATCGGACGGTAAGTTCCAGACTTAGGAATTCCGGGGAAACGGTGGGGGGTAGAGGAATGGCGTCGGTGCCAAAGTTGGGTAATCACGCCAAGGAACAATTTAAGCCGCGGCGCGAAAAGATCGGACGGTAAGTTCCAGACTTAGGAATTCCGGGGAAACGGTGGGGGGTAGAGGAATGGCGTCGGTGCCAAAGTTGGGTAATCACGCCAAGGAACAATTTAAGCCGCGGCGCGAAAAGATCGGACGGTAAGTTCCAGACTTAGGAATTCCGGGGAAACGGTGGGGGGTAGAGGAATGGCGTCGGTGCCAAAGTTGGGTAATCACGCCAAGGAACAATTTAAGCCGCGGCGCGAAAAGATCGGACGGTAAGTTCCAGACTTAGGAATTCCGGGGAAACGGTGGGGGGTAGAGGAATGGCGTCGGTGCCAAAGTTGGGTAATCACGCCAAGGAACAATTTAAGCCGCGGCGCGAAAAGATCGGACGGTAAGTTCCAGACTTAGGAATTCCGGGGAAACGGTGGGGGGTAGAGGAATGGCGTCGGTGCCAAAGTTGGGTAATCACGCCAAGGAACAATTTAAGCCGCGGCGCGAAAAGATCGGACGGTAAGTTCCAGACTTAGGAATTCCGGGGAAACGGTGGGGGGTAGAGGAATGGCGTCGGTGCCAAAGTTGGGTAATCACGCCAAGGAACAATTTAAGCCGCGGCGCGAAAAGATCGGACGGTAAGTTCCAGACTTAGGAATTCCGGGGAAACGGTGGGGGGTAGAGGAATGGCGTCGGTGCCAAAGTTGGGTAATCACGCCAAGGAACAATTTAAGCCGCGGCGCGAAAAGATCGGACGGTAAGTTCCAGACTTAGGAATTCCGGGGAAACGGTGGGGGGTAGAGGAATGGCGTCGGTGCCAAAGTTGGGTAATCACGCCAAGGAACAATTTAAGCCGCGGCGCGAAAAGATCGGACGGTAAGTTCCAGACTTAGGAATTCCGGGGAAACGGTGGGGGGTAGAGGAATGGCGTCGGTGCCAAAGTTGGGTAATCACGCCAAGGAACAATTTAAGCCGCGGCGCGAAAAGATCGGACGGTAAGTTCCAGACTTAGGAATTCCGGGGAAACGGTGGGGGGTAGAGGAATGGCGTCGGTGCCAAAGTTGGGTAATCACGCCAAGGAACAATTTAAGCCGCGGCGCGAAAAGATCGGACGGTAAGTTCCAGACTTAGGAATTCCGGGGAAACGGTGGGGGGTAGAGGAATGGCGTCGGTGCCAAAGTTGGGTAATCACGCAAAGGAACAATTTAAGCCGCGGCGCGAAAAGATCGGACGGTAAGTTCCAGACTTAGGAATTCCGGGGAAACGGTGGGGGGTAGAGGAATGGCGTCGGTGCCAAAGTTGGGTAATCACGCCAAGGAACAATTTAAGCCGCGGCGCGAAAAGATCGGACGGTAAGTTCCAGACTTAGGAATTCCGGGGAAACGGTGGGGGGTAGAGGAATGGCGTCGGTGCCAAAGTTGGGTAATCACGCCAAGGAACAATTTAAGCTGCGGCGCGAAAAGATCGGACGGTAAGTTCCAGACTTAGGAATTCCGGGGAAACGGTGGGGGTTAGAGGAATGGCGTCGGTGCCAAAGTTGGGTAATCACGCCAAGGAACAATTTAAGCCGCGGCGCGAAAAGATCGGACGGTAAGTTCCAGACTTAGGAATTCCGGGGAAACGGTGGGGGGTAGAGGAATGGCGTCGGTGCCAAAGTTGGGTAATCACGCCAAGGAACAATTTAAGCCGCGGCGCGAAAAGATCGGACGGTAAGTTCCAGACTTAGGAATTCCGGGGAAACGGTGGGGGGTAGAGGAATGGCGTCGGTGCCAAAGTTGGGTAATCACGCCAAGGAACAATTTAAGCCGCGGCGCGAAAAGATCGGACGGTAAGTTCCAGACTTAGGAATTCCGGGGGAACGGTGGGGGGTAGACGAATGGCGTCGGTGCCAAAGTTGGGTAATCACGCCAAGGAACAATTTAAGCCGCGGGGCGAAAAGATCGGACGGTAAGTTCCAGACTTAGGAATTCCGGGGAAACGGTGGGGGTAGAGGAATGGCGTCGGTGCCAAAGTTGGGTAATCACGCCAAGGAACAATTTAAGCCGCGGCGCGAAAAGATCGGAAGGTAAGTTCCAGACTTAGGAATTCCGGGGAAACGGTGGGGGGTAGAGGAATGGCGTCGGTGCCAAAGTTGGGTAATCACGCCAAGGAACAATTTAAGCCGCGGCGCGAAAAGATCGGACGGTAAGTTCCAGACTTGGGAATTCCGGGGAAACGGTGGGGGGTAGAGGAATGGCGTCGGTGCCAAAGTTGGGTAATCACGCCAAGGAACAATTTAAGCCGCGGCGCGAAAAGATCGGACGGTAAGTTCCAGACTTAGGAATTCCGGGGAAACGGTGGGGGGTAGAGGAATGGCGTCGGTGCCAAAGTTGGGTAATCACGCCAAGGAACAATTTAAGCCGCGGCGCGAAAAGATCGGACGGTAAGTTCCAGACTTAGGAATTCTGGGGAAACGGTGGGGGGTAGAGGAATGGCGTCGGTGCCAAAGTTGGGTAATCACGCCAAGGAACAATTTAAGCCGCGGCGCGAAAAGATCGGACGGTAAGTTCCAGACTTAGGAATTCCGGGGAAACGGTGGGGGGTAGAGGAATGGCGTCGGTGCCAAAGTTGGGTAATCACGCCAAGGAACAATTTAAGCCGCGGCGCGAAAAGATCGGACGGTAAGTTCCAGACTTAGGAATTCCGGGGAAACGGTGGGGGGTAGAGGAATGGCGTCGGTGCCAAAGTTGGGTAATCACGCCAAGGAACAATTTAAGCCGCGGCGCGAAAAGATCGGACGGTAAGTTCCAGACTTAGGAATTCCGGGGAAACGGTGGGGGGTAGAGGAATGGCGTCGGTGCCAAAGTTGGGTAATCACGCCAAGGAACAATTTAAGCCGCGGCGCGAAAAGATCGGACGGTAAGTTCCAGACTTAGGAATTCCGGGGAAACGGTGGGGGGTAGAGGAATGGCGTCGGTGCCAAAGTTGGGTAATCACGCCAAGGAACAATTTAAGCCGCGGCGCGAAAAGATCGGACGGTAAGTTCCAGACTTAGGAATTCCGGGGAAACGGTGGGGGGTAGAGGAATGGCGTCGGTGCCAAAGTTGGGTAATCACGCCAAGGAACAATTTAAGCCGCGGCGCGAAAAGATCGGACGGTAAGTTCCAGACTTAGGAATTCCGGGGAAACGGTGGGGGGTAGAGGAATGGCGTCGGTGCCAAAGTTGGGTAATCACGCCAAGGAACAATTTAAGCCGCGGCGCGAAAAGATCGGACGGTAAGTTCCAGACTTAGGAATTCCGGGGAAACGGTGGGGGGTAGAGGAATGGCGTCGGTGCCAAAGTTGGGTAATCACGCCAAGGAACAATTTAAGCCGCGGCGCGAAAAGATCGGACGGTAAGTTCCAGACTTAGGAATTCCGGGGAAACGGTGGGGGGTAGAGGAATGGCGTCGGTGCCAAAGTTGGGTAATCACGCCAAGGAACAATTTAAGCCGCGGCGCGAAAAGATCGGACGGTAAGTTCCAGACTTAGGAATTCCGGGGAAACGGTGGGGGTAGAGGAATGGCGTCGGTGCCAAAGTTGGGTAATCACGCCAAGGAACAATTTAAGCCGCGGCGCGAAAAGATCGGACGGTAAGTTCCAGACTTAGGAATTCCGGGGAAACGGTGGGGGGTAGAGGAATGGCGTCGGTGCCAAAGTTGGGTAATCACGCCAAGGAACAATTTAAGCCGCGGCGCGAAAAGATCGGACGGTAAGTTCCAGACTTAGGAATTCCGGGGAAACGGTGGGGGGTAGAGGAATGGCGTCGGTGCCAAAATTGGGTAATCACGCCAAGGAACAATTTAAGCCGCGGCGCGAAAAGATCGGACGGTAAGTTCCAGACTTAGGAATTCCGGGGAAACGGTGGGGGGTAGAGGAATGGCGTCGGTGCCAAAGTTGGGTAATCACGCCAAGGAACAATTTAAGCCGCGGCGCGAAAAGATCGGACGGTAAGTTCCAGACTTAGGAATTCCGGGGAAACGGTGGGGGGTAGACGAATGGCGTCGGTGCCAAAATTGGGTAATCACGCCAAGGAACAATTTAAGCCGCGGCGCGAAAAGATCGGACGGTAAGTTCCAGACTTAGGAATTCCGGGGAAACGGTGGGGGTAGAGGAATGGCGTCGGTGCCAAAGTTGGGTAATCACGCCAAGGAACAATTTAAGCCGCGGCGCGAAAAGATCGGAAGGTAAGTTCCAGACAACAGGCCTCAGCTGCCAGCTAACCCGCGGAGCGGGTTTATAGCCTCTTAGTGGCAGCCGAGGATGAAAATCCTCCAACCAGCGAGCCCCCAACCAGGGAAGCAGGCCCAGAAGGTCAGACGGCATTTTTTGAAAACTTAAAGCATGTTACATTTTTTTCCCTTTTTTTTTTTTTGCCGTTCCGTCGGTAATCACATACACAAAACATTAATACAATATTTAAAAGTTAAAAAAAAAAAACTATAGCAGTGTACCACTATGTAAAATATCTCAAAATACACTCCCCCAAAATATGCAATTTCTAAATTTAAAAATTTTAAAATCTATTGTAATGTCACCATAGTGTTCCTTATCTTATGATTCATTAAACACAGTTAGTCTCCCTTAAAATACCATAACAATATCTGAGAGTTTAAAAAAGAAAAAAAAAATCTATATCAGTGTCTCCACTATGTAAAATATCTTTAAAATTGACTAAAACACATTTCGTCTCCTTTAAAATATATTTTTACAATGTTTAAAAGTTTTAAAGTCTATAGCAGTGTCTCCACTGTGTAATATATCTTAAAATTGAGCTAAACACAGTTAGTTTGCCTAAAAATTAATTTTTACCATATTTAAAAGTTCAAATAATCTATAGCAGTATCGCCACTGTGTAAAGATATCCTAATATTCAATCAAAGCCTAAAAAAAAATTCTAAAGTTCAATTAAAACACTGTTAATTCCTCAGTTAAATATTATTACAATACTTAAAAGTTTAAAAGTCTAAAGCAGTGTCACCACAAATGAATAAGTGCCATTAAGCAAATTGTAAATCTTTCTTGTCAGCTCCCTGTACTTGTTGCTTCTGTTGATTCTTCTAAAGTAGGTTGCCAAATCCTCCATCTCCCTTGGTCTTATGGAATCACCTGAGAAGCTGCAGGATTCCTGTAGAAAGTGTTGTGGTGACCCTAGCTTTCCACAGGTACATCTGTCCGTATCCAGTTTGTTAATCTTCTTAAGAAAAGTGGGGAAGCTCCCATGGCCAGTTATAAAATACATCAGCACCCTATCTCCCATGAAAGGGGAGAAGCCTACTTTAGGGATAACGTCAAATGTGGATCTTCCCTTTTCGCTCATGTTCCAGTCCCTTTGCCAGTTTGTAAGCAGCTTGTTTTTGGAGTAGGCCGTAAAGTAACTCATCGGTAGTGGCATCACTGTCGGAGTATCCACCGCCCCAGCTGCCATCTTGGCCACCATGTCTGCTACCTCATTACCTAAGTTTCCTTCATGGGCCTTGACCCAGCTTATTGTAAGTTCCAGACTTAGGAATTCCGGGGAAACGGTGGGGGGTAGAGGAATGGCGTCGGTGCCAAAGTTGGGTAATCACGCCAAGGAACAATTTAAGCCGCGGCGCGAAAAGATCGGACGGTAAGTTCCAGACTTAGGAATTCCGGGGAAACGGTGGGGGTAGACGAATGGCGTCGGTGCCAAAGTTGGGTAATCACGCCAAGGAACAATTTAAGCCGCGGCGTGAAAAGATCGGACGGTAAGTTCCAGACTTAGGAATTCCGGGGAAACGGTGGGGGGTAGAGGAATGGCGTCGGTGCCAAAGTTGGGTAATCACGCCAAGGAACAATTTAAGCCGCGGCGCGAAAAGATCGGACGGTAAGTTCCAGACTTAGGAATTCCGGGGAAACGGTGGGGGGTAGAGGAATGGCGTCGGTGCCAAAGTTGGGTAATCACGCCAAGGAACAATTTAAGCCGCGGCGCGAAAAGATCGGACGGTAAGTTCCAGACTTAGGAATTCCGGGGAAACGGTGGGGGGTAGAGGAATGGCGTCGGTGCCAAAGTTGGGTAATCACGCCAAGGAACAATTTAAGCCGCGGCGCGAAAAGATCGGACGGTAAGTTCCAGACTTAGGAATTCCGGGGAAACGGTGGGGGGTAGAGGAATGGCGTCGGTGCCAAAGTTGGGTAATCACGCCAAGGAACAATTTAAGCCGCGGCGCGAAAAGATCGGACGGTAAGTTCCAGACTTAGGAATTCCGGGGAAACGGTGGGGGGTAGAGGAATGGCGTCGGTGCCAAAGTTGGGTAATCACGCCAAGGAACAATTTAAGCCGCGGCGCGAAAAGATCGGACGGTAAGTTCCAGACTTAGGAATTCTGGGGAAACGGTGGGGGGTAGAGGAATGGCGTCGGTGCCAAAGTTGGGTAATCACGCCAAGGAACAATTTAAGCCGCGGCGCGAAAAGATCGGACGGTAAGTTCCAGACTTAGGAATTCCGGGGAAACGGTGGGGGGTAGAGGAATGGCGTCGGTGCCAAAGTTGGGTAATCACGCCAAGGAACAATTTAAGCCGCGGCGCGAAAAGATCGGACGGTAAGTTCCAGACTTAGGAATTCTGGGGAAACGGTGGGGGGTAGAGGAATGGCGTCGGTGCCAAAGTTGGGTAATCACGCCAAGGAACAATTTAAGCCGCGGCGCGAAAAGATCGGACGGTAAGTTCCAGACTTAGGAATTCCGGGGAAACGGTGGGGGGTAGAGGAATGGCGTCGGTGCCAAAGTTGGGTAATCACGCCAAGGAACAATTTAAGCCGCGGCGCGAAAAGATCGGACGGTAAGTTCCAGACTTAGGAATTCCGGGGAAACGGTGGGGGGTAGAGGAATGGCGTCGGTGCCAAAGTTGGGTAATCACGCCAAGGAACAATTTAAGCCGCAGCGCGAAAAGATCGGACGGTAAGTTCCAGACTTAGGAATTCCGGGGAAACGGTGGGGGGTAGAGGAATGGCGTCGGTGCCAAAGTTGGGTAATCACGCCAAGGAACAATTTAAGCCGCGGCGCGAAAAGATCGGACGGTAAGTTCCAGACTTAGGAATTCCGGGGAAACGGTGGGGGGTAGAGGAATGGCGTCTGTGCCAAAGTTGGGTAATCACGCCAAGGAACAATTTAAGCCGCGGCGCGAAAAGATCGGACGGTAAGTTCCAGACTTAGGAATTCTGGGGAAACGGTGGGGGGTAGAGGAATGGCGTCGGTGCCAAAGTTGGGTAATCACGCCAAGGAACAATTTAAGCCGCGGCGCGAAAAGATCAGACGGTAAGTTCCAGACTTAGGAATTCCGGGGAAACGGTGGGGGGTAGAGGAATGGCGTCGGTGCCAAAGTTGGGTAATCACGCCAAGGAACAATTTAAGCCGCGGCGCGAAAAGATCGGACGGTAAGTTCCAGACTTAGGAATTCCGGGGAAACGGTGGGGGGTAGAGGAATTGCGTCGGTGCCAAAAATGGTAATCACGCCAAGGAACAATTTAAGCCGCGGCGCGAAAAGATCGGACGGTAAGTTCCAGACTTAGGAATTCCGGGGAAACGGTGGGGGGTAGAGGAATGGCGTCGGTGCCAAAGTTGGGTAATCACGCCAAGGAACAATTTAAGCCGCGGCGCGAAAAGATCGGACGGTAAGTTCCAGACTTAGGAATTCCGGGGAAACGGTGGGGGGTAGAGGAATGGCGTCGGTGCCAAAGTTGGGTAATCACGCCAAGGAACAATTTAAGCCGCGGCGCGAAAAGATCGGACGGTAAGTTCCAGACTTAGGAATTCCGGGGAAACGGTGGGGGGTAGACGAATGGCATCGGTGCCAAAGTTGGGTAATCACGCCAAGGAACAATTTAAGCCGCGGCGCGAAAAGATCGGACGGTAAGTTGCAGACTTAGGAATTCCGGGGAAACGGTGGGGGTAGAGGAATGGCGTCGGTGCCAAAGTTGGGTAATCACGCCAAGGAACAATTTAAGCCGCGGCGCGAAAAGATCGGAAGGTAAGTTCCAGACTTAGGAATTCCGGGGAAACGGTGGGGGGTAGAGGAATGGCGTCGGTGCCAAAGTTGGGTAATCACGCCAAGGAACAATTTAAGCCGCGGCGCGAAAAGATCGGACGGTAAGTTCCAGACTTAGGAATTCCGGGGAAACGGTGGGGGGTAGAGGAATGGCGTCGGTGCCAAAGTTGGGTAATCACGCCAAGGAACAATTTAAGCCGCGGCGCGAAAAGATCGGACGGTAAGTTCCAGACTTAGGAATTCCGGGGAAACGGTGGGGGGTAGAGGAATGGCGTCGGTGCCAAAGTTGGGTAATCACGCCAAGGAACAATTTAAGCCGCGGCGCGAAAAGATCGGATGGTAAGTTCCAGACTTAGGAATTCCGGGGAAACGGTGGGGGGTAGAGGAATGGCGTCGGTGCCAAAGTTGGGTAATCACGCCAAGGAACAATTTAAGCCGCGGCGCGAAAAGATCGGACGGTAAGTTCCAGACTTAGGAATTCCGGGGAAACGGTGGGGGGTAGAGGAATGGCGTCGGTGCCAAAGTTGGGTAATCACGCCAAGGAACAATTTAAGCCGCGGCGCGAAAAGATCGGACGGTAAGTTCCAGACTTAGGAATTCTGGGGAAACGGTGGGGGGTAGAGGAATGGCGTCGGTGCCAAAGTTGGGTAATCACGCCAAGGAACAATTTAAGCCGCGGCGCGAAAAGATCGGACGGTAAGTTCCAGACTTAGGAATTCCGGGGAAACGGTGGGGGGTAGAGGAATGGCGTCGGTGCCAAAGTTGGGTAATCACGCCAAGGAACAATTTAAGCCGCGGCGCGAAAAGATCGGACGGTAAGTTCCAGACTTAGGAATTCCGGGGAAATGGTGGGGGGTAGAGGAATGGCGTCGGTGCCAAAGTTGGGTAATCACGCCAAGGAACAATTTAAGCCGCGGCGCGAAAAGATCGGACGGTAAGTTCCAGACTTAGGAATTCCGGGGAAACGGTGGGGGGTAGAGGAATGGCGTCGGTGCCAAAGTTGGGTAATCACGCCAAGGAACAATTTAAGCCGCGGCGCGAAAAGATCGGACGGTAAGTTCCAGACTTAGGAATTCCGGGGAAACGGTGGGGGGTAGAGGAATGGCGTCGGTGCCAAAGTTGGGTAATCACGCCAAGGAACAATTTAAGCCGCGGCGCGAAAAGATCGGACGGTAAGTTCCAGACTTAGGAATTCCGGGGAAACGGTGGGGGGTAGAGGAATGGCGTCGGTGCCAAAGTTGGGTAATCACGCCAAGGAACAATTTAAGCCGCGGCGCGAAAAGATCGGACGGTAAGTTCCAGACTTAGGAATTCCGGGGAAACGGTGGGGGGTAGGGGAATGGCGTCGGTGTCAAAGTTGGGTAATCACGCCAAGGAACAATTTAAGCCGCGGCGCGAAAAGATCGGACGGTAAGTTCCAGACTTAGGAATTCCGGGGAAACGGTGGGGGGTAGAGGAATGGCGTCGGTGCCAAAGTTGGGTAATCACGCCAAGGAACAATTTAAGCCGCGGCGCGAAAAGATCGGACGGTAAGTTCCAGACTTAGGAATTCCGGGGAAACGGTGGGGGGTAGAGGAATGGCGTCGGTGCCAAAGTTGGGTAATCACGCCAAGGAACAATTTAAGCCGCGGCGCGAAAAGATCGGACGGTAAGTTCCAGACTTAGGAATTCCGGGGGAACGGTGGGGGGTAGACGAATGGCGTCGGTGCCAAAGTTGGGTAATCACGCCAAGGAACAATTTAAGCCGCGGCGCGAAAAGATCGGACGGTAAGTTCCAGACTTAGGAATTCCGGGGAAACGGTGGGGGTAGAGGAATGGCGTCGGTGCCAAAGTTGGGTAATCACGCCAAGGAACAATTTAAGCCGCGGCGCGAAAAGATCGGACGGTAAGTTCCAGACTTAGGAATTCCGGGGAAACGGTGGGGGGTAGAGGAATGGCGTCGGTGCCAAAATTGGGTAATCACGCCAAGGAACAATTTAAGCCGCGGCGCGAAAAGATCGGACGGTAAGTTCCAGACTTAGGAATTCCGGGGAAACGGTGGGGGGTAGAGGAATGGCGTCGGTGCCAAAGTTGGGTAATCACGCCAAGGAACAATTTAAGCCGCGGCGCGAAAAGATCGGACGGCAAGTTCCAGACTTAGGAATTCCGGGGAAACGGTGGGGGGTAGACGAATGGCGTCGGTGCCAAAGTTGGGTAATCACGCCAAGGAACAATTTAAGCCGCGGCGCGAAAAGATCGGACGGTAAGTTCCAGACTTAGGAATTCCGGGGAAACGGTGGGGGTAGAGGAATGGCGTCGGTGCCAAAGTTGGGTAATCACGCCAAGGAACAATTTAAGCCGCGGCGCGAAAAGATCGGAAGGTAAGTTCCAGACTTAGGAATTCCGGGGAAACGGTGGGGGGTAGAGGAATGGCGTCGGTGCCAAAGTTGGGTAATCACGCCAAGGAACAATTTAAGCCGCGGCGCGAAAAGATCGGACGGTAAGTTCCAGACTTAGGAATTCCGGGGAAACGGTGGGGGTAGACGAATGGCGTCGGTGCCAAAGTTGGGTAATCACGCCAAGGAACAATTTAAGCCGCGGCGCGAAAAGATCGGACGGTAAGTTCCAGACTTAGGAATTCCGGGGAAACGGTGGGGGGTAGAGGAATGGCGTCGGTGCCAAAGTTGGGTAATCACGCCAAGGAACAATTTAAGCCGCGGCGCGAAAAGATCGGACGGTAAGTTCCAGACTTAGGAATTCCGGGGAAACGGTGGGGGGTAGAGGAATGGCGTCGGTGCCAAAGTTGGGTAATCACGCCAAGGAACAATTTAAGCCGCGGCGCGAAAAGATCGGACGGTAAGTTCCAGACTTAGGAATTCCGGGGAAACGGTGGGGGGTAGAGGAATGGCGTCGGTGCCAAAGTTGGGTAATCACGCCAAGGAACAATTTAAGCCGCGGCGCGAAAAGATCGGACGGTAAGTTCCAGACTTAGGAATTCCGGGGAAACGGTGGGAAGTAGAGGAATGGCGTCGGTGCCAAAGTTGGGTAATCACGCCAAGGAACAATTTAAGCCGCGGCGCGAAAAGATCGGACGGTAAGTTCCAGACTTAGGAATTCCGGGGAAACGGTGGGGGGTAGAGGAATGGCGTCGGTGCCAAAGTTGGGTAATCACGCCAAGGAACAATTTAAGCCGCGGCGCGAAAAGATCGGACGGTAAGTTCCAGACTTAGGAATTCTGGGGAAACGGTGGGGGGTAGAGGAATGGCGTCGGTGCCAAAGTTGGGTAATCACGCCAAGGAACAATTTAAGCCGCGGCGCGAAAAGATCGGACGGTAAGTTCCAGACTTAGGAATTCCGGGGAAACGGTGGGGGGTAGAGGAATGGCGTCGGTGCCAAAGTTGGGTAATCACGCCAAGGAACAATTTAAGCCGCGGCGCGAAAAGATCGGACGGTAAGTTCCAGACTTAGGAATTCTGGGGAAACGGTGGGGGGTAGAGGAATGGCGTCGGTGCCAAAGTTGGGTAATCACGCCAAGGAACAATTTAAGCCGCGGCGCGAAAAGATCGGACGGTAAGTTCCAGACTTAGGAATTCCGGGGAAACGGTGGGGGGTAGAGGAATGGCGTCGGTGCCAAAGTTGGGTAATCACGCCAAGGAACAATTTAAGCCGCGGCACGAAAAGATCGGACGGTAAGTTCCAGACTTAGGAATTCCGGGGAAACGGTGGGGGGTAGAGGAATGGCGTCGGTGCCAAAGTTGGGTAATCACGCCAAGGAACACTTTAAGCCGCAGCGCGAAAAGATCGGACGGTAAGTTCCAGACTTAGGAATTCCGGGGAAACGGTGGGGGGTAGAGGAATAGCGTCGGTGCCAAAGTTGGGTAATCACGCCAAGGAACAATTTAAGCCGCGGCGCGAAAAGATCGGACGGTAAGTTCCAGACTTAGGAATTCCGGGGAAACGGTGGGGGGTAGAGGAATGGCGTCTGTGCCAAAGTTGGGTAATCACGCCAAGGAACAATTTAAGCCGCGGCGCGAAAAGATCGGACGGTAAGTTCCAGACTTAGGAATTCTGGGGAAACGGTGGGGGGTAGAGGAATGGCGTCGGTGCCAAAGTTGGGTAATCACGCCAAGGAACAATTTAAGCCGCGGCGCGAAAAGATCAGACGGTAAGTTCCAGACTTAGGAATTCCGGGGAAACGGTGGGGGGTAGAGGAATGGCGTCGGTGCCAAAGTTGGGTAATCACGCCAAGGAACAATTTAAGCCGCGGCGCAAAAAGATCGGACGGTAAGTTCCAGACTTAGGAATTTCGGGGAAACGGTGGGGGGTAGAGGAATGGCGTCGGTGCCAAAGTTGGGTAATCACGCCAAGGAACAATTTAAGCCGCGGCGCGAAAAGATCGGACGGTAAGTTCCAGACTTAGGAATTCCGGGGAAACGGTGGGGGGTAGAGGAATGGCGTCGGTGCCAAAGTTGGGTAATCACGCCAAGGAACAATTTAAGCCGCGGCGCGAAAAGATCGGACGGTAAGTTCCAGACTTAGGAATTCCGGGAAAACGGTGGGGGGTAGAGGAATGGCGTCGGTGCCAAAGTTGGGTAATCACGCCAAGGAACAATTTAAGCCGCGGCGCGAAAAGATCGGACGGTAAGTTCCAGACTTAGGAATTCCGGGGAAACGGTGGGGGGTAGACGAATGGCGTCGGTGCCAAAGTTGGGTGCACACTTACACTCCGATCGGTTCGAGACGGCTCATAATCAGTTCTCTGGCGCGAAACGGTTCAGTTGCCACCAACCGCATTTCCGTCCGACCCATAGATCAGGAGTTGGTTAATAGGGTGCACACTTACACTCCGATCGGTTCGAGACGGCTCATAATCAGTTCTCTGGCGCGAGCCGGTTCAGTTGCCACCAACCGCATTTCCGTCCGACCCATAGATCAGGAGTTGGTTAATAGGGTGCACACTTACACTCCGATCGGTTCGAGACGGCTCATAATCAGTTCTCTGGCGCGAGCCGGTTCAGTTGGCACCAACCGCATTTCCGTCCGACCCATAGATCAGGAGTTGGTTAATAGGGTGCACACTTACACTCCGATTGGTTCGAGATGGCTCATAATCAGTTTTCTGTCGCGAGCCGGTTCAGTTGGCACCAACCGCATTTCCGTCCGACCCATAGATCAGGAGTTGGTTAATAGGGTGCACACTTACACTCCGATCGGTTCGAGACGGCTCATAATCAGTTCTCTGGCGCGAGCCGGTTCAGTTGGCACCAACCGCATTTCCGTCCGATCCATATATCAGGAGTTGGTAAATAGGGTGCACACTTACACTCCGATCGGTTCGAGACGGCTCATAATCAGTTCTCTGGCGCGAGCCGGTTCAGTTGGCACCAACCGCATTTCCGTCCGACCCATAGATCAGGAGTTGGTTAATAGGGTGCACACTTACACTCCGATCGGTTCGAGACGGCTCATAATCAGTTCTCTGGCGCGAGCCGGTTCAGTTGGCACCAACCGCATTTCCGTCCGACCCATAGATCAGGAGTTGGTTATTAGGGTGAACACTTACACTCCGATCGGTTCAAGACGGCTCATAATCAGTTCTCTGGCGCGAGCCGGTTCAGATGGCACCAACCGCATTTCCTTCCAACCCATAGATCAGGAGTTGGTTAATAGGGTGCACACTTACACTCCGGTCGGTTCGAGACGGCTCATAATCAGTTCTCTGGCGCGAGCCGGTTCAGTTGGCACGAACCGCATTTCCGTCCGACCCATAGATCAGGAGTTGGTTAATAGGGTGCACACTTACACTCCGATCGGTTCGAGACGGCTCATAATCAGTTCTCTGGCGCGAGCCGGTTCAGTTGCCACCAACAACATTTCCGTCCGACCCATAGATCAGGAGTTGGTTAATAGGGTGCACACTTTCACTCCGATCGGTTCGAGACGGCTCATAATCAGTTCTCGGGCGCGAGCCGGTTCAGTTGGCACCAACCGCATTTCCGTCCGATCCATAGATCAGGAGTTGGTTAATAGGGTGCACACTTACACTCCGATCGGTTCGCGACGGCTCATAATCAGTTCTCTGGCGCGAGCCGGTTCAGTTGGCACGAACCGCATTTCCGTCCGACCCATAGATCAGGAGTTGGTTAATAGGGTGCACACTTACACTCCGATCGGTTCGAGACGGCTCATAATCAGTTCTCTGGCGCGAGCCGGTTCAGTTGCCACCAACCGCATTTCCGTCCGACCCATAGATCAGGAGTTGGTTAATAGGGTGCACACTTACACTCCGATCGGTTCGAGACGGCTCATAATCAGTTCTCTGGCGCGAGCCGGTTCAGTTGGCACCAACCGCATTTCCGTCTGATCCATAGATCAGGAGTTGGTTAATAGGGTGCACACTTACACTCCGATCGGTTCGAGACGGCTCATAATCAGTTCTCTGGCGCGAGCCGGTTCAGTTGCCACCAACCGCAATTCCGTCCGACCCATAGATCAGGAGTTGGTTAATAGGGTGCACACTTACACTCCGATCGGTTCGAGATGGCTCATAATCAGTTTTCTGTCGCGAGCCGGTTCAGTTGGCACCAACCGCATTTCCGTCCGACCCATAGATCAGGAGTTGGTTAATAGGGTGCACACTAGGGTGGTTTTTTTTAAACGAAAGTTCGAATTTTTTTCGGGGCACCCCCTCAAAAGGTGCCATTTGATATAAAAGTAATATTCTGAGAGTTACAGCTCAAAAAAATAATATTTAGACCCCGCCCCCGAGCGTCAAAGTTTCAAAAAAACTATAAATTTTGCACGTTTTTAGCTATAAAATCCAAACTAATGGTTGTAAAAATACAAAGTGGGTCTCATTATGTAGGTAATTTATTTAGCTTCAATTTTTATAATTGAAACTTATTTGTGAAGCTTACAGATCATAAGATACGGGGGTTTCATTAACTCCCCACGCAATATCTATTTTTTAAGAAGTGCCAGGAAATTTCTTTAAATTTATCAGCTACCGTAAAATGGTTCAATAACATATAAATAACAGTTTTAGACAACATAGGTACAAAATTTAATATATTAATGAGCAAAAAAATTTTTTTTCGTACATACCTGTTATTTTTTTCACAATCGTAAAACAATTCAAATAAAATATATAAAATATTTTTTCAACTACTTATTAAATGAATAATGTGTAAAAGTTCATAAACAAGCAAAAAATTATGAATTTATATTATTTTTACTTTTTTTCTAAAATATAGAAATTTTATTTTCATCGCTTTGGTAGTATTTTTCATAAGATCTCCCTATTTTAGAAGTAGTTTTGAGAGCAGTATTCGACACTACCCTTATCTGAAGTTTTTAAATTTAAATTGAACTGATGTAAATAAAATAGTACAAAATTCGAGTTGATGATAAAGAAGTCAATTCAAAACTAATTATCATTAAAAATATTGGAAGTTTCATTTCTATGCAGTAGGAAAAACTCGATATATCTTCAAAGAAAGGAATCCTGCAAGTGCTTGGTATTTATAAGGCTTGATATATCAAACCATCCCTAGGTACCATTGTGTCATGCTAGATGTAATGCAAAAGTCCAATATTGAGTGAAAATTCTTTTTAAATACAATTGTATCTAGCCCTTAAAAAAGGTAGCTGTAATCAGAAGTATCTGTGGTATTTTACTACACACCTTCATTACGGTTTGGTTTTTTGAGCTAGATGCAACATTACTTGCATATCAAGAACTTAAATTTGTAAAAACTGTAGTTAGTTACGAAAAAAATGCAGAAATATCAAAAATAGCATTATTTTTTTTGAATAGTTGGTGGTACTTAAACCCCGAGACTTTTGAATTCTCAGAAAGCTTTAAAAATAAATTAAAGGTAACATGCTTTTGTGTTATGAGGAGGAACTATAAAACTAGCTCAAGACTATGTGAAAGTAGAATAATAATAGTGAGAGTTAATTTAAGTGTCTAATTATCTCTTTCAGCAACGAAATCGACAGTTTCATCACTTCATTTTCATTTACAATGAACTTTTTCAAAATATTTAATATTTCTATTCTACTTTTAAAGGTCTGATAAAGCTATTTGAAATACTGACTGGAATTTTCATACAAAAGAGGGCTTTTGTATTAAATCTAGCATGTAGCATGATTATTTTGGACACCTAGTCTGATTTTTTGGGGGAAGGGGGGGGGGGTGGCGGGTCCCTTACCAACCCCCTTGATATATCAGTAGAATACCACAGATACTTCTGATTACAGCTACCTTTTTTAAGGGCTAGATACAATTGTATTTAAAAAGGAAATATTTTTACCCAATATTGGAGTTTTGCATTACATCTAGCATGATACAATGGTACCTAGGGATGTTTGATGTTATCAAGCCTTATAAATACCAAGTTGCAAGATTCCTTTCTTAGAAGATATTCTGAATTTTTCCTACTGCATAGAAATGAAACTTCCAATATTTTTAATGATAATTAGTTTTGAATTGACTTCTTTATCATTAACTCGAACTTGGTACTATTTTATTTACATCAGTCCAATTTAAATTTAAGAACTTCAGATAAGGGTCGTGTCGAATACTGCTCTCAAAACTACTTCTAAAATAGGGAGATCTTATGAAAAATACTGTCAAAGCGATGAAAATAAAATTTCTATTTTTTAGAAAAAACTAAAAATAATATTAGTTTGTATTTTTTTGCTTGTTTATCAACTTTTACACATTTTATTCATTTAATAAGAAGTTGAAAAAATATTTTATATATTTTATTTGAATTATTTTACAATTGTGAAAAAAAATAACAGGTATGTACGAAAAAAATTTTTTTTGCTCTTTAATATATTAAATTTTGTACCTATGTTGTCTAAAACAATTATTAATATGTTATTGAACCATTTTACGGTAGCTGATAAATTTAAAGAAATTTCCTGGCACTTCTTAAAAAATAGATATTGCGTGGGGAGTTAATGAAACCCCTCGTATCTTATGATATGTAAGCTTCACAAATAAGTTTTAATTATAAAAGTTGAAGCTAAATAAATTATCTACAAAATGAGACCCACTTTGTATTTTTGCAACTATTAGTTTGGATTTTATAGCTAAAAACGAGCAAAATTTATAGTTTTTTTGAAACTTTGACGCTCGGGGGCGGGGTCTAAATATTATTTTTTTGAGCTGTAACTCTCAGAGTATTAGTTTTATATCAAATGGCACCTTTTTAGGGGGTGCCCCGAAAAAAATTCGAACTTTCGTTTAAAAAAAACCACCCTAGTGCACACTTACACTCCGATCGGTTCGAGACGGCTCATAATCAGTTCTCTGGCGCGAGCCGGTTCAGTTGGCACGAACCGCATTTCCGTCCGACCCATAGATCAGGAGTTGGTTAATAGGGTGCACACTTACACTCCGATCGGTTCGAGACGGCTCATAATCAGTTCTCTGGCGCGAGCCGGTTCAGTTGCCACCAACCGCATTTCCGTCCGACCCATAGATCAGGAGTTGGTTAATAGGGTGCACACTTACACTCCGATCGGTTCGAAACGGCTCATAATCAGTTCTCTGGCGCGAGCCGGTTCAGTTGGCACCAACCGCATTTCCGTCCGATCCATAGATCAGGAGTTGGTTAATAGGGTGCACACTTACACTCCGATCGGTTCGAGACGGCTCATAATCAGTTCTCTGGCGCGAGCCGGTTCAGTTGGCACCAACCGCATTTCCGACCGACCCATAGATCAGGAGTTGGTTAATAGGGTGCACACTTACACTCCGATCGGTTCGAGACGGCTCATAATCAGTTCTCTGGCGCGAGCCGGTTCAGTTGCCACCAACCGCATTTCCGTCCGACCCATAGATCAGGAGTTGGTTAATAGGGTGCACACTTACACTCCGATCGGTTCGAGACGGCTCATAATCAGTTCTCTGGCGCGAGCCGGTTCAGTTGGCACCAACCGCATTTCCGTCCGATCCATAGATCAGGAGTTGGTAAATAGGGTGCACACTTACATTCCGATCGGTTCGAGACGGCTCATAATCAGTTCTCTGGCGCGAGCCGGTTCAGTTGGCACCAACCGCATTTCCGTCCGACCCATAGATCAGGAGTTGGTTAATAGGGTGCACACTTACACTCCGATCGGTTCGAGACGGCTCATAATCAGTTCTCTGGCGCGAGCCGGTTCAGTTGGCACCAACCGCATTTCCGTCCGACCCATAGATCAGGAGTTGGTTAATAGGGTGCACACTTACACTCCGATCGGTTCGAGACGGCTCATAATCAGTTCTCTGGCGCGAGCCGGTTCAGTTGGCACGAACCGCATTTCCGTCCGACCCATAGATCAGGAGTTGGTTAATAGGGTGCACACTTACACTCCGATCGGTTCGAGACGGCTCATAATCAGTTCTCTGGCGCGAGCCGGTTCAGTTGCCACCAACCGCATTTCCGTCCGACCCATAGATCAGGAGTTGGATAATAGGGTGCACACTTTCACTCCGATCGGTTCGAGACGGCTCATAATCAGTTCTCTGGCGCGAGCCGGTTCATTTGGCACCAACCGCATTTCCGTCCGATCCATAGATCAGGAGTTGGTTAATAGGGTGCACACTTACACTCCGATCGGTTCGAGACGGCTCATAATCAGTTCTCTGGCGCGAGCCGGTTCAGTTGGCACCAACCGCATTTCCGTCCGACCCATAGATCAGGAGTGGGTTAATAGGGTGCACACTTACACTCCGATCGGTTCGAGACGGCTCATAATCAGTTCTCTGGCGCGAGCCGGTTCATTTGGCACCAACCGCATTTCCGTCCGACACATAGATCAGGAGTTGGTTAATAGGGTGCACACTTACACTCCCATCGGTTCGAGACGGCTCATAATCAGTTCTCTGGCGCGAGCCGGTTCAGTTGGCACCAACCGCATTTCCGTCCGACCCATAGATCAGGAGTTGGTTAATAGGGTGCACACTTACACTCCGATCGGTTCGAGACGGCTCATAATCAGTTCTCTGTCGCGAGCCGGTTCAGTTGGCACCAACCGCATTTCCGTCCGACCCATAGATCAGGAGTTGGTTAATAGGGTGCACACTTACACTCCGATCGGTTCGAGACGGCTCATAATCAGTTCTCTGGTGCGTGCCGGTTCAGATGGCACCAACTGCATTTCCTTCCGACCCATAGATCAGGAGTTGGTTAATAGGGTGCACACTTACACTCCGATCGGTTCAAGACGGCTCATAATCAGTTCTCTGGCGCGAGCCGGTTCAGATGGCACCAACCGCATTTCCGACCGACCCATAGATCAGGAGTTGGTTAATAGGGTGCACACTTACACTCCGATCGGTTCGAGACGGCTCATAATCAGTTCTCTGGCGCGAGCCGGTTCAGTTGGCACCAACCGCATTTCCGTCCGACCCATAGATCAGGAGTTGGTTAATAGGGTGCACACTTACACTCCGATCGGTTCGAGACGGCTCATAATCAGTTCTCTGGCGCGAGCCGGTTCAGTTGGCACCAACCGCATTTCCGTCCGACCCATAGATCAGGAGTTGGTTAATAGGGTGCACACTTACACTCTGATCGGTTCGAGACGGCTCATAATCAGTTCTCTGGCGCGAGCCGGTTCAGTTGGCACCAACCGCATTTCCGTCCGACCCATAGATCAGGAGTTGGTTAATAGGGTGCACACTTACACTCTGATCGGTTCGAGACGGCTCATAATCAGTTCTCTGGCGCGAGCCGGTTCAGTTGGCACGAACCGCATTTCTGTAGGGCTGTGTGAAGAATCAATCATCAAATCAAAGTTTAAAATAAAACGTCTTTATTTAGATGGCAGTTTAAAATTGAATAGGGAAAGAAAGAGAGAGAAGATATTACTAAGTGCTGAGCTTCAGCTTATATACAGTTCATACATAACAAGTAGTAGTTGTTTCTACAATAATTTACATAAATTTGGTTCTCTTCTTTGAACCGAAACTAAAAGTTCAACAATCGGCCCCATCGGTTCAAAATTTAGTTTACAAAAATATTCTGTATAAACCATTTTAATTTTTCTTTACTTTGTGGTTTTGTTAACAAATCAGCCACATTACTTTTACTACAAATATATTCCAAATCAAATTTTTCATCTCTTAACAATTCTCTGACAAAATGTAATTTGATATCTATATGTTTAGTTTTTACATTTTCAATTGGATTTTTACAAAAATATATAGCAGACTTATTATCACATTTTAATACAGGATTATGCAAATCAATAACATTAAGCTCATTAATGACATTTTTAAACCATGTAAGTTCTCTTACACAATCAGTTAATGAAACAAATTCTGCCTCCATAGAACTAAGTGCAATACACTTTTGTTTTCTTGATTTCCAACTAAATGGAACACTTGCCATTGAAATTATATAACCACTAGAAGAAAATCGTTGGGTTAATTGAGATCCCCAACTTGCATCTGAAAATGCGATAAGGTTACAGTCCTTAACATTAGACAAATTTATTTTATATCCAGAAGTGTTAAACACATAATTCATTATGTCTACAACAATTAGCCAGTGTTGGTATGTATAAGAATTACAAAATTGACTCATTACGTTAACACTAAAAGATATATCCGGACGACTTCTGTCTGCTAGAAATGACAAACACCCAATTAAAGATCTGTAGGGATATTTTTTCATTACATCATTCTCAATTATTTCATTGTCCCCAGATTTAGGTGGTATCATACCTTCTTTAAATGGTAAGTTAACATAACTTTTAGGTAAGTCGTTAAACATTTTTCTCAGCTTACAAATATAAGTACTTTGACTTAAATAAACACAGTTGTCAATACTTTCAAAATTAACACCTAAAATGTACTTAACATTTCCCAATTCAGTTGTATCAAATTTAGATTTCAACAAATTTACTGCATCTTGAATACAATTATCATCTTTACCAAACATGATTATATCATCCACATAAATCAACAACACAACATTGTCAGCAAATTTATACACACAATTACAGTATTTTAATTTGATAAATCCCAATTTCTTAAGCATTAAATCCAACTCGGTATTCCATACTCTGCCACTCTGATGCAGACCGTATATGGATTTCTTAAGAAAACAAACTTTAGTTTCATTACCAGATTTTATGAACCCCTTAGGTTGTTCCATAAAAGTTCTTTCCTCCAAGTCCCCATAAAGGTACGCGGCTTTTACATCTAGCTGTAAATTCACCCATCCTAGAATACATACAAATATTATGAATAGCAATTTAATTACAGAAAAGTTAACTACTGGTGAAAAGGTTTCTGTATAATCCAGTCCCATTCTTTGCTTAAATCCCTGAGCTACTAATCTCGCTTTAAATTTCTTAATTTTTCCATCAGCATCTTTCTTTATTGAATAAACCCACTTACTTCCTATAATCCGTTCATTCTTTGGACGTTCCACTAGTTCCCAAACTTTGCGATCATGCATAACTTTCAGTTCCTCCTCCATAGCTCGATCCCAATTGTCCTTTTCTGGTACTTTTTGAGATTCTATAAAGGTTTTAGGAATTTCAACATTATATACTTCCCCTTGAAGTGTATGGAAATTTAAATAATTAGACTCGTGTACTTCCTCTGAACTAACTTCCGCTGAACTTTCAGAGTTTTCTGATTCATCATTTAAATTTTCCTGATTATCATTATCACTAGTTACACCCCCAGGCTTAAAGTTAAATAATTCAACTTTAAATTCTAAATTGTTTTGATCACAATACTTTTTAGTTTGTTTAGTGGATCTTAAACGTGGTTTTCCCGATGGTGGGTAATAGTAAACATCTACACGCGAGTTTTTCTTTCTGGGTCTTTCTACCCTAGTCCACTTTTCAATGTCGATTGCGGTTTTAGGTTGTTTAATTTCCCTCTTAACTTCCTCGCTTTTTACCTCTTGTACTTTAGAAGTTTCATTATCTAATACTTCCCCCATACTTAAAATGTAAGTACTATCATTAGATTTTTGCCCAAACAATGTTAACATTCCGTTTTTACCCTCATCAATTTTAACATTGATTGTTTCAATTACAGTTCTTCTTTTAGGTAACCAGACGCGATATCCTTTTGTTTTTGTTGCGTACCCAACAAGTATACCCATTTCGGCTTTATTTTGCAATTTATTTCTTTTAACATTAGGAACATGCATATAGGCAAGAGATCCTAAAACTTTTAGATAATTAACTGAAGGTTTTCTGCCTGTCCAAATTTCGTAAGGCGTTTTCCCCTTAGTAAGTTGGTGTTCACACTTATTTCGAATATGAACAAAGGCATGCAAGGCTTCTGCCCAAAATTTCGGCTGTAAACCGCTTTCAGTTAATATAGCTCTAACACCTTCTAGAGCAGTTCGATTAAATCGCTCAGCGATCCCATTTTGTTGTGGGCTATAAACTGACGTTCTCTCAGTTTTAATCCCCATATTTTTTAGATAGGACTCAAATTCCTTATTACAGAATTCTAAACCGTTATCCGTCCTTACACACTTAATTTTCCTATTAAGTTTCCTTTCAACGTAAGATTGGTAATCTTTGAAACACTCAAATACGTCAGATTTTTTCTCGATTGTGTATACAGTGGCGTATCTTGAATAATCATCAATGACTGACAAAAAATAATGTTTTCCTTCTAATGAACTTGTAGGAGATTTACCCCAAACGTCCATGTGTATCCTGTCTAAAATTCCACTGGATAATCTTTCCACCTTACTTAGTGCTTTGAAAGAAGATCGAGTGCTTTTAGCTAGGTTACACGTAACACAAGAATTTAAATTACCAGTTACTTTACCTATACCTTTAACAGAGTTGTTTACTCCCATTTTTCTTAACAAATCAAGATTAACATGACAAAACCTTTTGTGTAAAAGTTCAGCATTAATTGGTTTAGATTCAATTAGATTACAGTATTCATATCTTTTACAAGGCATACCATAAATAATATAGAATTTATCTACTCTAGGCACTGTTAAGAAATATTCATTTCTATCATTGAAAATTACCATTTTGTTATTTTTCCAAACAATTCTATAACCAGCAATATCTATATTACCTCCACTAATAAGGTTTCTCCGCATGTTCGGAGCATATAGTACGTTTTTCAACTTAAGTTTTACAAATCTATCATTATTTTTGGCATAGAAAGTTATATTACCTGTACCCAGTATTTCAGAGGTGCAGTTCTTGTCTCCGATTAGAGCTCTTGAACTTGGTAGGTATTTAAAGTCATCGAACCAGTCCTTTCGGTTACAAAAGTGGGAAGTAGCTGCTGAGTCCACAATCCACTCCTCCAGTTCGTGGTTAGGCGATTCAACTCCCATTTCATCTCCCGTTGTGGTATAGCAGTGGCTCGCTCGTTCTTCGTACTCGGAGTAGAATCCTCCTTCACCTTTATCAATTTCGATCTTTCGATGATCTCTTTCAGGGCGACTTTGGTTTCTAGAATTTAATCTCTGGAAACATTTCTTGAAAGTGTGTCCTTTCTTCTTACAATAAGAACAGGTCAAGACTCCTCTAGATTGCGTTTTCTCAGGGTCCAGCACACTACCGCTGTTCCGATTCCTCCGTCCGTCAGAAAAACTGGAACTTGATTTAGTCATATATGCGTTGCTTGCCAGGTCCAAGCCGTCATCCTTCCTCTTCTGCTGTATCCTTCCAAATTCGTTTATCAACTGGGATTCGATATTCTTGAAATTGAATTCCACCTCATCCAGTCGATATAGTATCTGTACTAAGCCATCGTATTCTGCTGGAAGCTTCCTTATAAGTTGAAAACATGTCAAACATTCAGGTATGTCGAATCCAGCGTCTTTAATCATCAGCATCTTGTCTTCTATTCGCTTACAGTAGATTCCGATGCTCTCATCGTCCTCTTGAAACTTTAATTCAAAAAATTCGTTTATCAATCCTGCCAGACGTGCTCTCGAAGTAGGTTCGAAATTTTCCTTCATGATCGTCCAGGCCAGCTTACCATCAGTTGTATGTGAAATCAACGTCAGGAACTGTCGTTCAATCCCAGAGTATATAGTGGTGTATGATCTTTGCTGCAGTTTCTTGTAGTTGTTTTGAGTTTCCTCAGTTGCCGTATCAGTTGGTTCTTTACTCTCACCAGAAACGTAATCCCAACATCCTCGTTCAATCAGCAAAACTTTCATATCCACTTGCCAACTTCGATAGTTCAATGAATTTAACTTCGGAAAAGAGAAGGCGTTTCCGATACTATCCATGATGCTTCACGGCCCCACAAATTTGTGATCTGCCTCAAATTCAAAATTTCGATCAGACTTATCTTAAACTAACTCTAGCAGATGCATCGTGACTTCGGCCCATAACCGTGTAGGGCTGTGTGAAGAATCAATCATCAAATCAAAGTTTAAAATAAAACGTCTTTATTTAGATGGCAGTTTAAAATTGAATAGGGAAAGAAAGAGAGAGAAGATATTACAAAGTGCTGAGCTTCAGCTTATATACAGTTCATACATAACAAGTAGTAGTTGTTTCTACAATAATTTACATAAATTTGGTTCTCTTCTTTGAACCGAAACTAAAAGTTCAACAATTTCCGTCCGACCCATAGATCAGGAGTTGGTTAATAGGGTGCACACTTACACTCCGATCGGTTCGAGACGGCTCATAATCAGTTCTCTGGCGCGAGCCGGTTCAGTTGCCACCAACCGCATTTCCGTCCGACCCATAGATCAGGAGTTGGTTAATAGGGTGCACACTTACACTCCGATCGGTTCGAGACGGCTTATAATCAGTTCTCTGGCGCGAGCCGGTTCAGTTGGCACCAACCGCATTTCCGTCCGATCCATAGATCAGGAGTTGGTTAATAGGGTGCACACTTACACTCCGATCGGTTCGAGACGGCTCATAATCAGTTCTCTGGCGCGAGCCGGTTCAGTTGGCACCAACCGCATTTCCGACCGACCCATAGATCAGGAGTTGGTTAATAGGGTGCACACTTACACTCCGATCGGTTCGAGACGGCTCATAATCAGTTCTCTGGCGCGAGCCGGTTCAGTTGGCACCAACCGCATTTCCGTCCGACCCATAGATCAGGAGTTGGTTAATAGGGTGCACACTTACACTCCGATCGGTTCGAGACGGCTCATAATCAGTTCTCTGTCGCGAGCCGGTTCAGTTGGCACCAACCGCATTTCCGTCCGACCCATAGATCAGGAGTTGGTTAATAGGGTGCACACTTACACTCCGATCGGTTCGAGACGGCTCATAATCAGTTCTCTGTCGCGAGCCGGTTCAGTTGGCACCAACCGCATTTCCGTCCGACCCATAGATCAGGAGTTGGTTAATAGGGTGCACACTTACACTCCGATCGGTTCGAGACGGCTCATAATCAGTTCTCTGGCGCGAGCCGGTTCAGATGGCACCAACCGCATTTCCTTCCAACCCATAGATCAGGAGTTGGTTAATAGGGTGCACACTTACACTCCGATCGGTTCGAGGCGGCTCATAATCAGTTCTCTGGCGCGAGCCGGTTCAGTTGGCACGAACCGCATTTCCGTCCGACCCATAGATCAGGAGTTGGTTAATAGGGTGCACACTTACACTCCGATCGGTTCGAGACGGCTCATAATCAGTTCTCTGGCGCGAGCCGGTTCAGTTGCCACCAACCGCATTTCCGTCCGATCCATAGATCAGGAGTTGGTTAATAGGGTGCACACTTACACTCCGATCGGTTCGAGACGGCTCATAATCAGTTCTCTGGCGCGAGCCGGTTCAGTTGGCACCAACCGCATTTCCGACCGACCCATAGATCAGGTGTTGGTTAATAGGGTGCACTAGGGATGTTACGTATTAGTTAAAGTGTGGAACCGGTTCCACAGTTCCAGTTCCAAGGTGGGATTAGGTTCCCTTAACAGTTCCAGTTCCAAACGGTTCCAACTTTAAAACCGTTCATATAAAAAACGCAAGGGTCCCAAAGACAAAAAGGAGCAATAAAGTCAAAAAATTCAAAAATTGACCAGTGGTCAAATGGGGTTGAGGAAAGGTCAGGGACGCCTAAAACAACCACGAGACAAAAAGAAAAGGTCAGAAACGTTACATATAGCGAGAAAAAATGGATTGACCACTGGTCAAGAGATCTTGACCAGTGGTCAACACCAATATGTTACCCGTCTCAAGGCGTTTGGTTTGATACCCCACATGACCTACTTCAGTGCCAAAGTAAAGAAGTTACAAAAAGTTGACCGGACTGACCAATGGTCAACCATAACCAAAGACACATGTTATAACGATAGGGATTACAAAATATCAATTAGCAACTCCTAAATTTATTTTATAATGAATTTTAGTCATCTTGGACAGTGGTCAAATGAGGTTGACCAAAGGCCAGGACCCCCAAAACAATCAAGAGACAAAAAGAGAAAGTCAGAAAAGTTACATATAGTGAGAAAAAGTGGAATGACCACTGGTCAAGAGATATTGACCAGTGGTCAACACCAAAATGTTACCCGCCTCAAGGCGTTTGGTTTGAGCCCCCATATGACCTACTTCAGTGCCAAAGCACAGAAGTTGCAAAATGAGGATCGGACTGACCAATGGTCAGTCGGAACCAAAGACACACGTTATATCAATAAGGATTACAAAAGATAAATTGGCAACTCCAACATTTAGTTTAAAGTGAATTTTAGTCATCTTGACCAGTGGTCAAGCTACAGGAAACTTAAAATGAATTTCCAGATTTAATTCTCATTCTCACAGACAGATAGTTATACCCTTCCCAACGAAGCCCAAACAGAAACAAACGCTTATACGTTCCAGTTCCAGGTTTATTAGTATTATTATCTTACCAGTTCCAAAGAGTTCCCAAGTTCTAAACCTAGTTATAAGTTCCAAAATAGCTCCAAAGTTCTTACCAGTTATAAGTTCCAAAAGAAGTTCTAATCAAGTTCCGGTTCCATTCCAGTTACGCGAATTCCTCCCAGCATAACTAATCCACTCGAAACAAGTTCCACGAGAACGTATTAGTTTCCGTAAAGAGTTCTGTCACTGGAACTTATTTCTCTCAGAACCGTTAGCGATCGCTAACAGTTCCAGGCCGACCCGGCCCATTCCGACAGCAAATCCATAGGAATTTCGGGCGGCAGTAATGAAAGCTCATAATCCGTGGAACTCAGGGTGTTCACGAAGCCGGCCCCGTTCCAACGGAAAATCCATAACAATTTCGGGCGGCAGGGATAAAAGCTATCAACTGCTTTGGAGCTTTCTGGTTGGTCCAGGCGGCTGTCAGTCATTCGTTTTTTCTTCAGCTGCTTCTCGCCCATATTCTCGCCGAAGGCCGAAGGAGGCAGATGTCTTTCTTTTTTATTTACTTTCCCTCGTTGCGTTTTTTCAGTGAGATAAGAGCATATTTGTTTTGAAAAGGGATTGATTAATTATAGATTCAGTTTTGGGCAGATGTGCTCTATGGTGCGAATAGATTGTTGCGTTTTTGCCTCGCTGCGTTTTTTTGCTATAGAATATATCTGCGGTAGCGGTTTGTGGGCATTGCTTATCTTTTCGTTTGGAAATCGCCTCTTTATTTGAGGCGTTCTCGTTCAATGTTGGATAGGATTGCAGAGAAATTTGGATTTGTTATTGATTTTTATCGGTTCCAGGGTGGAACCGTTAAGCGGTTCTTCGTGGAACCGGTTCTGACGGTTCCATGCTGGGATTAGGTTCCATGGAACTGTTCCAGTGGAACCGTAACATCCCTAGGGTGCACACTTACACTCCAATCGGTTCGAGACGGCTCATAATCAGTTCTCTGGCGCGAGCCGGTTCAGTTGGCACCAACCGCATTTCCGTCCGACCCATAGATCAGGAGTTGGTTAATAGGGTGCACACTTACACTCCGATCGGTTCGAGACGGCTCATAATCAGTTCTCTGGCGCGAGCCGGTTCAGTTGGCACGAACCGCATTTCCGTCCGACCCATAGATCAGGAGTTGGTTAATAGGGTGCACACTTACACTCCGATCGGTTCGAGACGGCTCATAATCAGTTCTCTGGCGCGAGCCGGTTCAGTTGCCACCAACCGCATTTCCGTCCGACCCATAGATCAGGAGTTGGTTAATAGGGTGCACACTTTCACTCCGATCGGTTCGAGACGGCTCATAATCAGTTCTCTGGCGCGAGCCGGTTCAGTTGGCACCAACCGCATTTCCGTCAAACCCATAGATCAGGAGTTGGTTAATAGGGTGCACACTTACACTCCGATCGGTTCGAGACGGCTCATAATCAGTTCTCTGGCGCGAGCCGGTTCAGTTGGCACCAACCGCATTTCCGTCCGATCCATAGATCAGGAGTTGGTTAATAGGGTGCACACTTACACTCCGATCGGTTCGAGACGGCTCATAATCAGTTCTCTGGCGCGAGCCGGTTCAGTTGGCACCAACCGCATTTCCGTCCGACCCATAGATCAGGAGTGGGTTAATAGGGTGCACACTTACACTCCGATCGGTTTGAGACGGCTCATAATCAGTTCTCTGGCGCGAGCCGGTTCATTTGGCACCAACCGCATTTCCGTCCGACACATAGATCAGGAGTTGGTTAATAGGGTGCACACTTACACTCCCATCGGTTCGAGACGGCTCATAATCAGTTCTCTGGCGCGAGCCGGTTCAGTTGGCACCAACCGCATTTCCGTCCGACCCATAGATCAGGAGTGGGTTAATAGGGTGCACACTTACACTCCGATCGGTTTGAGACGGCTCATAATCAGTTCTCTGGCGCGAGCCGGTTCATTTGGCACCAACCGCATTTCCGTCCGACACATAGATCAGGAGTTGGTTAATAGGGTGCACACTTACACTCCCATCGGTTCGAGACGGCTCATAATCAGTTCTCTGGCGCGAGCCGGTTCAGTTGGCACCAACCGCATTTCCGTCCGACCCATAGATCAGGAGTTGGTTAATAGGGTGCACACTTACACTCCGATCGGTTCGAGACGGCTCATAATCAGTTCTCTGTCGCGAGCCGGTTCAGTTGGCACCAACCGCATTTCCGTCCGACCCATAGATCAGGAGTTGGTTAATAGGGTGCACACTTACACTCCGATCGGTTCGAGACGGCTCATAATCAGTTCTCTGGCGCGAGCCGGTTCAGATGGCACCAACCGCATTTCCTTCCAACCCATAGATCAGGAGTTGGTTAATAGGGTGCACACTTACACTCCGATCGGTTCGAGGCGGCTCATAATCAGTTCTCTGGCGCGAGCCGGTTCAGTTGGCACGAACCGCATTTCCGTCCGACCCATAGATCAGGAGTTGGTTAATAGGGTGCACACTTACACTCCGATCGGTTCGAGACGGCTCATAATCAGTTCTCTGGCGCGAGCCGGTTCAGTTGCCACCAACCGCATTTCCGTCCGACCCATAGATCAGGAGTTGGTTAATAGGGTGCACACTTACACTCCGATCGGTTCGAGACGGCTTATAATCAGTTCTCTGGCGCAAGCCGGTTCAGTTGGCACCAACCGCATTTCCGTCCGATCCATAGATCAGGAGTTGGTTAATAGGGTGCACACTTACACTCCGATCGGTTCGAGACGGCTCATAATCAGTTCTCTGGCGCGAGCCGGTTCAGTTGGCACCAACCGCATTTCCGACCGACCCATAGATCAGGAGTTGGTTAATAGGGTGCACACTTACACTCCAATCGGTTCGAGACGGCTCATAATCAGTTCTCTGGCGCGAGCCGGTTCAGTTGGCACCAACCGCATTTCCGTCCGACCCATAGATCAGGAGTTGGTTAATAGGGTGCACACTTACACTCCGATCGGTTCGAGACGGCTCATAATCAGTTCTCTGGCGCGAGCCGGTTCAGTTGGCACGAACCGCATTTCCGTCCGACCCATAGATCAGGAGTTGGTTAATAGGGTGCACACTTACACTCCGATCGGTTCGAGACGGCTCATAATCAGTTCTCTGGCGCGAGCCGGTTCAGTTGCCACCAACCGCATTTCCGTCCGACCCATAGATCAGGAGTTGGTTAATAGGGTGCACACTTTCACTCCGATCGGTTCGAGACGGCTCATAATCAGTTCTCTGGTGCGAGCCGGTTCAGTTGGCACCAACCGCATTTCCGTCCGATCCATAGATCAGGAGTTGGTTAAAAGGGGGCACACTTACACTCCGATCGGTTCGAGACGGCTCATAATCAGTTTTCTGGCGCGAGCCGGTTCAGTTGGCACCAACCGCATTTCCGTCCGACCCATAGATCAGGAGTGGGTTAATAGGGTGCACACTTACACTCCGATCGGTTTGAGACGGCTCATAATCAGTTCTCTGGCGCGAGCCGGTTCATTTGGCACCAACCGCATTTCCGTCCGACACATAGATCAGGAGTTGGTTAATAGGGTGCACACTTACACTCCGATCGGTTCGAGACGGCTCATAATCAGTTCTCTGGCGCGAGCCGGTTCAGTTGGCACGAACCGCATTTCCGTCCGACCCATAGATCAGGAGTTGGTTAATAGGGTGCACACTTACACTCCGATCGGTTCGAGACGGCTCATAATCAGTTCTCTGGCGCGAGCCTATTCAGTTGGCACCAACCGCATTTCCGTCAAACCCATTGATCAGGAGTTGGTTAATAGGGTGCACACTTACACTCCGATCGGTTCGAGACGGCTCATAATCAGTTCTCTGTCGCGAGCCGGTTCAGTTGGCACCAACCGCATTTCCGTCCGACCCATAGATCAGGAGTTGGTTAATAGGGTGCACACTTACACTCCGATCGGTTCGAGACGGCTCATAATTTGTTCTCTGGCGCGAGCCGGTTCAGTTGGCACCAACCGCATTTCCGTCCGACCCATAGATCAGGAGTTGGTTAATAGGGTGCACACTTACACTCCGATCGGTTCGAGACGGCTCATAATCAGTTCTCTGGTGCGTGCCGGTTCAGATGGCACCAACTGCATTTCCTTCCGACCCATAGATCAGGAGTTGGTTAATAGGGTGCACACTTACACTCCGATCGGTTCGAGACGGCTCATAATTTGTTCTCTGGCGCGAGCCGGTTCAGTTGGCACCAACCGCATTTCCGTCCGACCCATAGATCAGGAGTTGGTTAATAGGGTGCACACTTACACTCCGATCGGTTCGAGACGGCTCATAATCAGTTCTCTGGCTCGAGCCGGTTCAGTTGGCACCAACCGCATTTCCGTCCGACCCAAAGATCAGGAGTTGGTTAATAGGGTGCACACTTACACTCCGATCGGTTCGAGACGGCTCATAATCAGTTCTCTGGCGCGAGCCGGTTCAGTTGGCACCAACCGCATTTCCGTCCGACCCATAGATCAGGAGTTGGTTAATAGGGTGCACACTTACACTCCGATCGGTTCGAGACGGCTCATAATCAGTTCTCTGGCGCAAGCCTGTTCAGTTGGCACCAACCGCATTTCCGTCCGACCCATAGATCAGGAGTTGGTTAATAGGGTGCACACTTACACTCCGATCGGTTCGAGACGGCTCATAATCAGTTCTCTGGCGCGAGCCGGTTCAGTTGGCACCAACCGCATTTCCGTCCGACCCATAGATCAGGAGTTGGTTAATAGGGTGCACACTTACACTCCGATCGGTTCGAGACGGCTCATAATCAGTTCTCAGGAGCGGGCCGGTTCAGTTGGCACCAACCGCATTTCCTTCCGACCCATAGATCAGGAGTTGGTTAATAGGGTGCACACTTACACTCCGATCGGTTCGAGACGGCTCATAATCAGTTCTCTGGCGCGAGCCGGTTCAGTTGGCACCAACCGCATTTCCGTCCGACCCATAGATCAGGAGTTGGTTAATAGGGTGCACACTTACACTCCGATCGGTTCGAGACGGCTCATAATCAGTTCTCTGGCGCGAGCCGGTTCATTTGGCACCAACCGCATTTCCGTCCGACCCATAGATCAGGAGTTGGTTAATAGGGTGCACACTAGGGTGGTCCAAAAAAACTTTTTTCAAGCCAGCCCAAACGTCGCCCCCTAATTTTTTTACATTTACCCATAGTATCATCCTCCTTTAATTTTAGCTTTCTACTCCAATTTTTAGGGGGTGCTCAATGGCCCTTCTTTTTGACACTTTAAAAATTTTATGGATTTTCTTTTAGACTTCCCTTGCTTAAAAAACAATTTTTTTCGTAAAGCCTGATGTTTCTAAGCGTCAATATGTCTTATTATATTGTATTTAGTTTAATTTTTATATTTTTCAAAATTTTTCTCTGGATCCGCAAAAATGCGTTAAAATCATCTATGTTAAAATCCTGTTTTTAAGTGCGTTATAACAGCAAAACTATTATTTGAAAAATAAAAGTTGAATAGTGCATTTTGTAGGAAATTTTGTTTACTTTAACTTTGTAATTCAAGTAATTTTCGAGAAACTAATATTTTTTTAAAGGTACGAAAAAATCCGAAGATAAAGTGAAAATTTTGCAATTTTTTCACATATTTTTGCGTTTTTTGATATGAAGCTGACCTTCCACGTGAAAGTGAACTAGATATTCGGAATCAGCACTTCATAAAACATATAAAACCGTCGAAGAAAATAACTTTAAAAATTTTTTTTTCAAGCAACTGCTTGTTATAGGACTATATTACTGTTTTGAGCTTTGATTGAATTTTTGTTACTTTTTAAAACAAATTGCATATTTTTTAACCAGGATCATATTTTTTGACCCTTAAAGCATAATATTTGACCCCCAAAAATGTCTTTCTATTATTAAAAGAACCGAAAATAGGCCCGCTGGCGGCCATTTTGTTTTTGACCGGAAGTCCCAAACGGCACTTCCGCCAGAGTGATTCTGGTCGATTTTGGATTCAGCATGCTTTAAACTATATTTCCACCAATTTTGGTGCCTCTTGCACAATCTGAACAATTATTCCCTTTAACAGACCTGCTATTGTTGCTTCCTAGTCAACAAAAAACTAACTCGTCAATATTGTTTCTTAACATTCATACTTAAAAAATGATGCTTTTAACTATTTTATTTTCAATTTATTATCATATATTAAGTGTATAAATAAAGTAGGTGTCAAAATAATTTATCTTTTACTTATTTTTTAGCCAATTTAGCCAAAATTTCGAAAAAAACCTAAAAAGTGCAGTTTTTTAGGGTCATTGAGCACCCTCCTAAAACTGAAGTAGGAAGTTGAAACTTTGCCAGAATAATACTATAGGTAGATGTAAAAAAAAGAGGGGGCGACGTTGTGTCTAGGACGAAGTTTAGTTTTTCCCATAGGAATGTGGACCACCCTAGTGCACACTTACACTCCGATCGGTTCGAGACGGCTCATAATCAGTTCTCTGGCGCGAGCCGGTTCAGTTGCCACCAACCGCATTTCCGTCCGACCCATAGATCAGGAGTTGGTTAATAGGGTGCACACTTACACTCCGATCGGTTCGAGACGGCTCATAATCAGTTCTCTGTCGCGAGCCGGTTCAGTTGGCACCAACCGCATTTCCGTCCGACCCATAGATCAGGAGTTGGTTAATAGGGTGCACACTTACACTCCGATCGGTTCGAGACGGCTAATAATCAGTTCTCTGGCGCCAGCCGGTTCAGATGGCACCAACCGCATTTCCTTCCAACCCATAGATCAGGAGTTGGTTAATAGGGTGCACACTTACACTCCGATCGGTTCGAGGCGGCTCATAATCAGTTCTCTGGCGCGAGCCGGTTCAGTTGGCACGAACCGCATTTCCGTCCGACCCATAGATCAGGAGTTGGTTAATAGGGTGCACACTTACACTCCGATCGGTTCGAGACGGCTCATAATCAGTTCTCTGGCGCGAGCCGGTTCAGTTGCCACCAACCGCATTTCCGTCCGACCCATAGATCAGGAGTTGGTTAATAGGGTGCACACTTACACTCCGATCGGTTCGAGACGGCTCATAATCAGTTCTCTGGCGCGAGCCGGTTCAGTTGGCACCAACCGCATTTCCGTCCGATCCATAGATCAGGAGTTGGTTAATAGGGTGCACACTTACACTCCGATCGGTTCGAGACGGCTCATAATCAGTTCTCTGGCGCGAGCCGGTTCAGTTGGCACCAACCGCATTTCCGTCCGACCCATAGATCAGGAGTTGGTTAATAGGGTGCACACTTACACTCCGATCGGTTCGAGACGGCTCATAATCAGTTTTCTGTCGCGAGCCGGTTCAGTTGGCACCAACCGCATTTCCGTCCGACCCATAGATCAGGAGTTGGTTAATAGGGTGCACACTTACACTCTGATCGGTTCGAGACGGCTCATAATCAATTCTCTGGCGCGAGCCGGTTCAGTTGGCACGAACCGCATTTCCGTCCGACCCATAGATCAGGAGTTGGTTAATAGGGTGCACACTTACACTCCGATCGGTTCGAGACGGCTCATAATCAGTTCTCTGGCGCGAGCCGGTTCAGTTGGCACCAACCGCATTTCCGACCGACCCATAGATCAGGAGTTGGTTAATAGGGTGCACACTTACACTCCGATCGGTTCGAGACGGCTCATAATCAGTTCTCTGGCGCGAGCCGGTTCAGTTGGCACCAACCGCATTTCCGTCCGACCCATAGATCAGGAGTTGGTTAATAGGGTGCACACTTACACTCCGATCGGTTCGAGACGGCTCATAATCAGTTCTCTGGCGCGAGCCGGTTCAGTTGGCACGAACCGCATTTCCGTCCGACCCATAGATCAGGAGTTGGTTAATAGGGTGCACACTTACACTCCGATCGGTTCGAGACGGCTCATAATCAGTTCTCTGGCGCGAGCCGGTTCATTTGGCACCAACCGCATTTCCGTCCGACCCATAGATCAGGAGTTGGTTAATAGGGTGCACACTTACACTCCGATCGGTTCGAGACGGCTCATAATCAGTTCTCTGGCGCGAGCCGGTTCATTTGGCACCAACCGCATTTCCGTCCGACCCATAGATCAGGAGTTGGTTAATAGGGTGCACACTTACACTCCGATCGGTTCGAGACGGCTCATAATCAGTTCTCTGGCGCGAGCCGGTTCAGTTGCCACCAACCGCATTTCCGTCCGACCCATAGATCAGGAGTTGGTTAATAGGGTGCACACTTACACTCCGATCGGTTCGAGACGGCTCATAATCAGTTCTCTGTCGCGAGCCGGTTCAGTTGGCACCAACCGCATTTCCGTCCGACCCATAGATCAGGAGTTGGTTAATAGGGTGCACACTTACACTCCGATCGGTTCGAGACGGCTAATAATCAGTTCTCTGGCGCCAGCCGGTTCAGATGGCACCAACCGCATTTCCTTCCAACCCATAGATCAGGAGTTGGTTAATAGGGTGCACACTTACACTCCGATCGGTTCGAGGCGGCTCATAATCAGTTCTCTGGCGCGAGCCGGTTCAGTTGGCACGAACCGCATTTCCGTCCGACCCATAGATCAGGAGTTGGTTAATAGGGTGCACACTTACACTCCGATCGGTTCGAGACGGCTCATAATCAGTTCTCTGGCGCGAGCCGGTTCAGTTGCCACCAACCGCATTTCCGTCCGACCCATAGATCAGGAGTTGGTTAATAGGGTGCACACTTACACTCCGATCGGTTCGAGACGGCTCATAATCAGTTCTCTGGCGCGAGCCGGTTCAGTTGGCACCAACCGCATTTCCGTCCGATCCATAGATCAGGAGTTGGTTAATAGGGTGCACACTTACACTCCGATCGGTTCGAGACGGCTCATAATCAGTTCTCTGGCGCGAGCCGGTTCAGTTGGCACCAACCGCATTTCCGTCCGACCCATAGATCAGGAGTTGGTTAATAGGGTGCACACTTACACTCCGATCGGTTCGAGACGGCTCATAATCAGTTTTCTGTCGCGAGCCGGTTCAGTTGGCACCAACCGCATTTCCGTCCGACCCATAGATCAGGAGTTGGTTAATAGGGTGCACACTTACACTCTGATCGGTTCGAGACGGCTCATAATCAATTCTCTGGCGCGAGCCGGTTCAGTTGGCACGAACCGCATTTCCGTCCGACCCATAGATCAGGAGTTGGTTAATAGGGTGCACACTTACACTCCGATCGGTTCGAGACGGCTCATAATCAGTTCTCTGGCGCGAGCCGGTTCAGTTGGCACCAACCGCATTTCCGACCGACCCATAGATCAGGAGTTGGTTAATAGGGTGCACACTTACACTCCGATCGGTTCGAGACGGCTCATAATCAGTTCTCTGGCGCGAGCCGGTTCAGTTGGCACCAACCGCATTTCCGTCCGACCCATAGATCAGGAGTTGGTTAATAGGGTGCACACTTACACTCCGATCGGTTCGAGACGGCTCATAATCAGTTCTCTGGCGCGAGCCGGTTCAGTTGGCACGAACCGCATTTCCGTCCGACCCATAGATCAGGAGTTGGTTAATAGGGTGCACACTTACACTCCGATCGGTTCGAGACGGCTCATAATCAGTTCTCTGGCGCGAGCCGGTTCAGTTGCCACCAACCGCATTTCCGTCCGACCCATAGATCAGGAGTTGGTTAACCCATCTTCGGCCAAAGTTGCGAAAACGCAACATTTCAATAAGTATTTTTTTATTAATACTGTGACGCATATTTTTCTCCAATTTTATTTTTCGGCTATTTTTAAGGTTTCTGAAAACCTAAAAAAAATATTCGCAATTAAATTTAAGTAATCATTATTTTTTGAGAAATTTTCAAAATACGCCAATTTTCTAACTTGAAACGATTATTGACTAAGTCCCATTTTTGAAAATGTATAATTATTCCACTAAAATCAATCTTACGTTTTTATAATGGACTAAGGTTATTAGTTCTATAAATAAAATAAAAGTAAAACAATTGTTTTAAATATATTTTAAAATTTTCATCTAAATTTAATGTTGCGTTTTCGCAACTTTGGCCGAATCCATGTAAAATCGGCTAAAAATATCAATTTTTTTTACTACCTAAAATTTAAGTACGGTAACATTTAATGGTAGAAAAGTGCAAAAATATTCGTCCCTGAGTGATTTTCGTCCCTTTTATAAGTCCTCAAACTTTTTATTTCGCTTGCTTATCTCCAGTTTTTTCCGCAATATACCATCCTAATATCAAACTTTTTCCTATAGTTTCCTTTATAAATGCAATGATTTCATATGAAATCATCTATTTGACTCTCTGAGGTGTTCAAAAAAATTTTCTACGTTAAAAAAGAAAATTTTAATATTTAAATATAGCTTGTGCTTCCACGGTATTTTCTGAAGTTCTTCCTACAATACACCTCATTGACCTCTACTCAGAAATACCATAGGTACCGTGGTCCAGGACAGCTGTGTCAACAAAATTTTCTGAAACTGCAAACGGGGTGATTGAATTTCACGGGGTAAACTAATGAAGCGGCAAGTGAAAGATGTTTCAATAGAAAGCCCATGGCAGTTTTATGACTTGCAAATCTTCACCGCTGTTTCCCACGCCCCTTTTTTGAAGGGTTCAGTTTTATAGTTCTCAAGTGACGAGTACAAGCTCTTCAAGCCACATGTGGTCAGTATGAACAAAAACACCTCAACCCCCTTCGAACAGTAGGGGGTCTAGAATGTTCCCTTCTATCTTATCAACTTGATCTGACCGTTCTCTTTGATCTTTACCCAAAGAAATAAGGAGGGATTCAGTAGGGCATACCGTAATTAGGCAAGAAGAAAAACACGTAGACGATGCAGACATTGCAAAAACAATAATGTGTATATGTGTGCTAAATGCCAAGTCCATTTGCACCCCAAATGCTTTGATAATTTTCATAAAAATGTGTAAAAACTGAATTGTAATAAAATTGTTCATTCTTGAAATTTTTTCATTGATTCGGCCAAAGTTGCGAAAACGCAACATTTTTTTTCGTAAATAAAATATTATTTTTTTTGCACAAAACTGATTCTATGTCTTAATGAACGTAATTTAAGCATATTTCAATAAAAAAAAAGCAACACTTAAAAAATTTTCTATGCTTGGCCTTTAATGGGTAAATAGGGTGCACACTTTCACTCCGATCGGTTCGAGACGGCTCATAATCAGTTCTCTGGCGCGAGCCGGTTCAGTTGGCACCAACCGCATTTCCGTCCGATCCATAGATCAGGAGTTGGTTAAAAGGGGGCACACTTACACTCCGATCGGTTCGAGACGGCTCATAATCAGTTTTCTGGCGCGAGCCGGTTCAGTTGGCACCAACCGCATTTCCGTCCGACACATAGATCAGGAGTTGGTTAAAAGGGTGCACACTTTCACTCCGATCGGTTCGAGACGGCTCATAATCAGTTCTCTGGCGCGAGCCGGTTCAGTTGGCACCAACCGCATTTCCGTCCGATCCATAGATCAGGAGTTGGTTAAAAGGGGGCACACTTACACTCCGATCGGTTCGAGACGGCTCATAATCAGTTTTCTGGCGCGAGCCGGTTCAGTTGGCACCAACCGCATTTCCGTCCGACCCATAGATCAGGAGTGGGTTAATAGGGTGCACACTTACACTCCGATCGGTTTGAGACGGCTCATAATCAGTTCTCTGGCGCGAGCCGGTTCATTTGGCACCAACCGCATTTCCGTCCGACACATAGATCAGGAGTTGGTTAATAGGGTGCACACTTACACTCCCATCGGTTCGAGACGGCTCATAATCAGTTCTCTGGCGCGAGCCTATTCAGTTGGCACCAACCGCATTTCCGTCCGACCCATAGATCAGGAGTTGGTTAATAGGGTGCACACTTACACTCCGATCGGTTCGAGACGGCTCATAATCAGTTCTCTGTCGCGAGCCGGTTCAGTTGGCACCAACCGCATTTCCGTCCGACCCATACATCAGGAGTTGGTTAATAGGGTGCACACTTACACTCCGATCGGTTCGAGACGGCTCATAATCAGTTCTCTGGTGCGTGCCGGTTCAGATGGCACCAACTGCATTTCCTTCCGACCCATAGATCAGGAGTTGGTTAATAGGGTGCACACTTACACTCCGATCGGTTCGAGACGGCTCATAATTAGTTCTCTGGCGCGAGCCGGTTCAGTTGGCACCAACCGCATTTCCGTCCGACCCATAGATCAGGAGTTGGTTAATAGGGTGCACACTTACACTCCGATCGGTTCGAGACGGCTCATAATCAGTTCTCTGGCTCGAGCCGGTTCAGTTGGCACCAACCGCATTTCCGTCCGACCCAAAGGTCAGGAGTTGGTTAATAGGGTGCACACTTACACTCCGATCGGTTCGAGACGGCTTATAATCAGTTCTCTGGCGCGAGCCGGTTCAGTTGGCACCAACCGCATTTCCGTCCGACCCATAGATCAGGAGTTGGTTAATAGGGTGCACACTTACACTCCGATCGGTTCGAGACGGCTCATAATCAGTTCTCTGGCGCGAGCCGGTTCAGTTGGCACGAACCGCATTTCCGTCCGACCCATAGATCAGGAGTTGGTTAATAGGGTGCACACTTACACTCCGATCGGTTCGAGACGGCTCATAATCAGTTCTCTGGCGCGAGCCGGTTCAGTTGCCACCAACCGCATTTCCGTCCGACCCATAGATCAGGAGTTGGTTAATAGGGTGCACACTTTCACTCCGATCGGTTCGAGACGGCTCATAATCAGTTCTCTGGTGCGAGCCGGTTCAGTTGGCACCAACCGCATTTCCGTCCGATCCATAGATCAGGAGTTGGTTAAAAGGGGGCACACTTACACTCCGATCGGTTCGAGACGGCTCATAATCAGTTTTCTGGCGCGAGCCGGTTCAGTTGGCACCAACCGCATTTCCGTCCGACCCATAGATCAGGAGTGGGTTAATAGGGTGCACACTTACACTCCGATCGGTTTGAGACGGCTCATAATCAGTTCTCTGGCGCGAGCCGGTTCATTTGGCACCAACCGCATTTCCGTCCGACACATAGATCAGGAGTTGGTTAATAGGGTGCACACTTACACTCCGATCGGTTCGAGACGGCTCATAATCAGTTCTCTGGCGCGAGCCGGTTCAGTTGGCACGAACCGCATTTCCGTCCGACCCATAGATCAGGAGTTGGTTAATAGGGTGCACACTTACACTCCGATCGGTTCGAGACGGCTCATAATCAGTTCTCTGGGGCGAGCCTATTCAGTTGGCACCAACCGCATTTCCGTCAAACCCATAGATCAGGAGTTGGTTAATAGGGTGCACACTTACACTCCGATCGGTTCGAGACGGCTCATAATCAGTTCTCTGTCGCGAGCCGGTTCAGTTGGCACCAACCGCATTTCCGTCCGACCCATAGATCAGGAGTTGGTTAATAGGGTGCACACTTACACTCCGATCGGTTCGAGACGGCTCATAATTTGTTCTCTGGCGCGAGCCGGTTCAGTTGGCACCAACCGCATTTCCGTCCGACCCATAGATCAGGAGTTGGTTAATAGGGTGCACACTTACACTCCGATCGGTTCGAGACGGCTCATAATTTGTTCTCTGGCGCGAGCCGGTTCAGTTGGCACCAACCGCATTTCCGTCCGACCCATAGATCAGGAGTTGGTTAATAGGGTGCACACTTACACTCCGATCGGTTCGAGACGGCTCATAATCAGTTCTCTGTCGCGAGCCGGTTCAGTTGGCACCAACCGCATTTCCGTCCGACCCATAGATCAGGAGTTGGTTAATAGGGTGCACACTTACACTCCGATCGGTTCGAGACGGCTCATAATTTGTTCTCTGGCGCGAGCCGGTTCAGTTGGCACCAACCGCATTTCCGTCCGACCCATAGATCAGGAGTTGGTTAATAGGGTGCACACTTACACTCCGATCGGTTCGAGACGGCTCATAATCAGTTCTCTGGTGCGTGCCGGTTCAGATGGCACCAACTGCATTTCCTTCCGACCCATAGATCAGGAGTTGGTTAATAGGGTGCACACTTACACTCCGATCGGTTCGAGACGGCTCATAATTTGTTCTCTGGCGCGAGCCGGTTCAGTTGGCACCAACCGCATTTCCGTCCGACCCATAGATCAGGAGTTGGTTAATAGGGTGCACACTTACACTCCGATCGGTTCGAGACGGCTCATAATCAGTTCTCTGGCTCGAGCCGGTTCAGTTGGCACCAACCGCATTTCCGTCCGACCCAAAGATCAGGAGTTGGTTAATAGGGTGCACACTTACACTCCGATCGGTTCGAGACGGCTCATAATCAGTTCTCTGGCGCGAGCCGGTTCAGTTGGCACCAACCGCATTTCCGTCCGACCCATAGATCAGGAGTTGGTTAATAGGGTGCACACTTACACTCCGATCGGTTCGAGACGGCTCATAATCAGTTCTCTGGCGCAAGCCTGTTCAGTTGGCACCAACCGCATTTCCGTCCGACCCATAGATCAGGAGTTGGTTAATAGGGTGCACACTTACACTCCGATCGGTTCGAGACGGCTCATAATCAGTTCTCTGGCGCGAGCCGGTTCAGTTGGCACCAACCGCATTTCCGTCCGACCCATAGATCAGGAGTTGGTTAATAGGGTGCACACTTACACTCCGATCGGTTCGAGACGGCTCATAATCAGTTCTCAGGAGCGGGCCGGTTCAGTTGGCACCAACCGCATTTCCTTCCGACCCATAGATCAGGAGTTGGTTAATAGGGTGCACACTTACACTCCGATCGGTTCGAGACGGCTCATAATCAGTTCTCTGGCGCGAGCCGGTTCAGTTGGCACCAACCGCATTTCCGTCCGACCCATAGATCAGGAGTTGGTTAATAGGGTGCACACTTACACTCCGATCGGTTCGAGACGGCTCATAATCAGTTCTCTGGCGCGAGCCGGTTCATTTGGCACCAACCGCATTTCCGTCCGACCCATAGATCAGGAGTTGGTTAATAGGGTGCACACTTACACTCCGATCGGTTCGAGACGGCTCATAATCAGTTCTCTGGCGCGAGCCGGTTCAGTTGCCACCAACCGCATTTCCGTCCGACCCATAGATCAGGAGTTGGTTAATAGGGTGCACACTTACACTCCGATCGGTTCGAGACGGCTCATAATCAGTTCTCTGTCGCGAGCCGGTTCAGTTGGCACCAACCGCATTTCCGTTCGACCCATAGATCAGGAGTTGGTTAATAGGGTGCACACTTACACTCCGATCGGTTCGAGACGGCTAATAATCAGTTCTCTGGCGCCAGCCGGTTCAGATGGCACCAACCGCATTTCCTTCCAACCCATAGATCAGGAGTTGGTTAATAGGGTGCACACTTACACTCCGATCGGTTCGAGGCGGCTCATAATCAGTTCTCTGGCGCGAGCCGGTTCAGTTGGCACGAACCGCATTTCCGTCCGACCCATAGATCAGGAGTTGGTTAATAGGGTGCACACTTACACTCCGATCGGTTCGAGACGGCTCATAATCAGTTCTCTGGCGCGAGCCGGTTCAGTTGCCACCAACCGCATTTCCGTCCGACCCATAGATCAGGAGTTGGTTAATAGGGTGCACACTTACACTCCGATCGGTTCGAGACGGCTCATAATCAGTTCTCTGGCGCGAGCCGGTTCATTTGGCACCAACCGCATTTCCGTCCGATCCATAGATCAGGAGTTGGTTAATAGGGTGCACACTTACACTCCGATCGGTTCGAGACGGCTCATAATCAGTTCTCTGGCGCGAGCCGGTTCAGTTGGCACCAACCGCATTTCCGTCCGACCCATAGATCAGGAGTTGGTTAATAGGGTGCACACTTACACTCCGATCGGTTCGAGACGGCTCATAATCAGTTTTCTGTCGCGAGCCGGTTCAGTTGGCACCAACCGCATTTCCGTCCGACCCATAGATCAGGAGTTGGTTAATAGGGTGCACACTTACACTCCGATCGGTTCGAGACGGCTCATAATCAGTTCTCTGGCGCGAGCCGGTTCAGTTGGCACCAACCGCATTTCCGACCGACCCATAGATCAGGAGTTGGTTAATAGGGTGCACACTTACACTCCGATCGGTTCGAGACGGCTCATAATCAGTTCTCTGGCGCGAGCCGGTTCAGTTGGCACCAACCGCATTTCCGTCCGACCCATAGATCAGGAGTTGGTTAATAGGGTGCACACTTACACTCCGATCGGTTCGAGACGGCTCATAATCAGTTCTCTGGCGCGAGCCGGTTCAGTTGGCACGAACCGCATTTCCGTCCGACCCATAGATCAGGAGTTGGTTAATAGGGTGCACACTTACACTCCGATCGGTTCGAGACGGCTCATAATCAGTTCTCTGGCGCGAGCCGGTTCATTTGGCACCAACCGCATTTCCGTCCGACCCATAGATCAGGAGTTGGTTAATAGGGTGCACACTTACACTCCGATCGGTTCGAGACGGCTCATAATCAGTTCTCTGGCGCGAGCCGGTTCATTTGGCACCAACCGCATTTCCGTCCGACCCATAGATCAGGAGTTGGTTAATAGGGTGCACACTTACACTCCGATCGGTTCGAGACGGCTCATAATCAGTTCTCTGGCGCGAGCCGGTTCAGTTGCCACCAACCGCATTTCCGTCCGACCCATAGATCAGGAGTTGGTTAATAGGGTGCACACTTACACTCCGATCGGTTCGAGACGGCTCATAATCAGTTCTCTGTCGCGAGCCGGTTCAGTTGGCACCAACCGCATTTCCGTCCGACCCATAGATCAGGAGTTGGTTAATAGGGTGCACACTTACACTCCGATCGGTTCGAGACGGCTAATAATCAGTTCTCTGGCGCCAGCCGGTTCAGATGGCACTTACCGCATTTCCTTCCAACCCATAGATCAGGAGTTGGTTAATAGGGTGCACACTTACACTCCGATCGGTTCGAGGCGGCTCATAATCAGTTCTCTGGCGCGAGCCGGTTCAGTTGGCACGAACCGCATTTCCGTCCGACCCATAGATCAGGAGTTGGTTAATAGGGTGCACACTTACACTCTGATCGGTTCGAGACGGCTCATAATCAGTTCTCTGGCGCGAGCCGGTTCAGTTGCCACCAACCGCATTTCCGTCCGACCCATAGATCAGGAGTTGGTTAATAGGGTGCACACTTACACTCCGATCGGTTCGAGACGGCTCATAATCAGTTCTCTGGCGCGAGCCGGTTCAGTTGGCACCAACCGCATTTCCGTCCGATCCATAGATCAGGAGTTGGTTAATAGGGTGCACACTTACACTCCGATCGGTTCGAGACGGCTCATAATCAGTTCTCTGGCGCGAGCCGGTTCAGTTGGCACCAACCGCATTTCCGTCCGACCCATAGATCAGGAGTTGGTTAATAGGGTGCACACTTACACTCCGATCGGTTCGAGACGGCTCATAATCAGTTTTCTGTCGCGAGCCGGTTCAGTTGGCACCAACCGCATTTCCGTCCGACCCATAGATCAGGAGTTGGTTAATAGGGTGCACACTTACACTCTGATCGGTTCGAGACGGCTCATAATCAATTCTCTGGCGCGAGCCGGTTCAGTTGGCACGAACCGCATTTCCGTCCGACCCATAGATCAGGAGTTGGTTAATAGGGTGCACACTTACACTCCGATCGGTTCGAGACGGCTCATAATCAGTTCTCTGGCGCGAGCCGGTTCAGTTGGCACCAACCGCATTTCCGACCGACCCATAGATCAGGAGTTGGTTAATAGGGTGCACACTTACACTCCGATCGGTTCGAGACGGCTCATAATCAGTTCTCTGGCGCGAGCCGGTTCAGTTGGCACCAACCGCATTTCCGTCCGACCCATAGATCAGGAGTTGGTTAATAGGGTGCACACTTACACTCCGATCGGTTCGAGACGGCTCATAATCAGTTCTCTGGCGCGAGCCGGTTCAGTTGGCACGAACCGCATTTCCGTCCGACCCATAGATCAGGAGTTGGTTAATAGGGTGCACACTTACACTCCGATCGGTTCGAGACGGCTCATAATCAGTTCTCTGGCGCGAGCCGGTTCAGTTGCCACCAACCGCATTTCCGTCCGACCCATAGATCAGGAGTTGGTTAACCCATCTTCGGCCAAAGTTGCGAAAACGCAACATTTCAATAAGTATTTTTTTATTAATACTGTGACGCATATTTTTCTCCAATTTTATTTTTCGGCTATTTTTAAGGTTTCTGAAAACCTAAAAAAAATATTCGCAATTAAATTTAAGTAATCATTATTTTTTGAGAAATTTTCAAAATACGCCAATTTTCTAACTTGAAACGATTATTGACTAAGTCCCATTTTTGAAAATGTATAATTATTCCACTAAAATCAATCTTACGTTTTTATAATGGACTAAGGTTATTAGTTCTATAAATAAAATAAAAGTAAAACAATTGTTTTAAATATATTTTAAAATTTTCATCTAAATTTAATGTTGCGTTTTCGCAACTTTGGCCGAATCCATGTAAAATCGGCTAAAAATATCAATTTTTTTTACTACCTAAAATTTAAGTACGGTAACATTTAATGGTAGAAAAGTGCAAAAATATTCGTCCCTGAGTGATTTTCGTCCCTTTTATAAGTCCTCAAACTTTTTATTTCGCTTGCTTATCTCCAGTTTTTTCCGCAATATACCATCCTAATATCAAACTTTTTCCTATAGTTTCCTTTATAAATGCAATGATTTCATATGAAATCATCTATTTGACTCTCTGAGGTGTTCAAAAAAATTTTCTACGTTAAAAAAGAAAATTTTAATATTTAAATATAGCTTGTGCTTCCACGGTATTTTCTGAAGTTCTTCCTACAATACACCTCATTGACCTCTACTCAGAAATACCATAGGTACCGTGGTCCAGGACAGCTGTGTCAACAAAATTTTCTGAAACTGCAAACGGGGTGATTGAATTTCACGGGGTAAACTAATGAAGCGGCAAGTGAAAGATGTTTCAATAGAAAGCCCATGGCAGTTTTATGACTTGCAAATCTTCACCGCTGTTTCCCACGCCCCTTTTTTGAAGGGTTCAGTTTTATAGTTCTCAAGTGACGAGTACAAGCTCTTCAAGCCACATGTGGTCAGTATGAACAAAAACACCTCAACCCCCTTCGAACAGTAGGGGGTCTAGAATGTTCCCTTCTATCTTATCAACTTGATCTGACCGTTCTCTTTGATCTTTACCCAAAGAAATAAGGAGGGATTCAGTAGGGCATACCGTAATTAGGCAAGAAGAAAAACACGTAGACGATGCAGACATTGCAAAAACAATAATGTGTATATGTGTGCTAAATGCCAAGTCCATTTGCACCCCAAATGCTTTGATAATTTTCATAAAAATGTGTAAAAACTGAATTGTAATAAAATTGTTCATTCTTGAAATTTTTTCATTGATTCGGCCAAAGTTGCGAAAACGCAACATTTTTTTTCGTAAATAAAATATTATTTTTTTTGCACAAAACTGATTCTATGTCTTAATGAACGTAATTTAAGCATATTTCAATAAAAAAAAAGCAACACTTAAAAAATTTTCTATGCTTGGCCTTTAATGGGTAAATAGGGTGCACACTTTCACTCCGATCGGTTCGAGACGGCTCATAATCAGTTCTCTGGCGCGAGCCGGTTCAGTTGGCACCAACCGCATTTCCGTCCGATCCATAGATCAGGAGTTGGTTAAAAGGGGGCACACTTACACTCCGATCGGTTCGAGACGGCTCATAATCAGTTTTCTGGCGCGAGCCGGTTCAGTTGGCACCAACCGCATTTCCGTCCGACACATAGATCAGGAGTTGGTTAAAAGGGTGCACACTTTCACTCCGATCGGTTCGAGACGGCTCATAATCAGTTCTCTGGCGCGAGCCGGTTCAGTTGGCACCAACCGCATTTCCGTCCGATCCATAGATCAGGAGTTGGTTAAAAGGGGGCACACTTACACTCCGATCGGTTCGAGACGGCTCATAATCAGTTTTCTGGCGCGAGCCGGTTCAGTTGGCACCAACCGCATTTCCGTCCGACCCATAGATCAGGAGTGGGTTAATAGGGTGCACACTTACACTCCGATCGGTTTGAGACGGCTCATAATCAGTTCTCTGGCGCGAGCCGGTTCATTTGGCACCAACCGCATTTCCGTCCGACACATAGATCAGGAGTTGGTTAATAGGGTGCACACTTACACTCCCATCGGTTCGAGACGGCTCATAATCAGTTCTCTGGCGCGAGCCTATTCAGTTGGCACCAACCGCATTTCCGTCCGACCCATAGATCAGGAGTTGGTTAATAGGGTGCACACTTACACTCCGATCGGTTCGAGACGGCTCATAATCAGTTCTCTGTCGCGAGCCGGTTCAGTTGGCACCAACCGCATTTCCGTCCGACCCATACATCAGGAGTTGGTTAATAGGGTGCACACTTACACTCCGATCGGTTCGAGACGGCTCATAATCAGTTCTCTGGTGCGTGCCGGTTCAGATGGCACCAACTGCATTTCCTTCCGACCCATAGATCAGGAGTTGGTTAATAGGGTGCACACTTACACTCCGATCGGTTCGAGACGGCTCATAATCAGTTCTCTGGTGCGTGCCGGTTCAGATGGCACCAACTGCATTTCCTTCCGACCCATAGATCAGGAGTTGGTTAATAGGGTGCACACTTACACTCCGATCGGTTCGAGACGGCTCATAATTAGTTCTCTGGCGCGAGCCGGTTCAGTTGGCACCAACCGCATTTCCGTCCGACCCATAGATCAGGAGTTGGTTAATAGGGTGCACACTTACACTCCGATCGGTTCGAGACGGCTCATAATCAGTTCTCTGGCTCGAGCCGGTTCAGTTGGCACCAACCGCATTTCCGTCCGACCCAAAGATCAGGAGTTGGTTAATAGGGTGCACACTTACACTCCGATCGGTTCGAGACGGCTCATAATCAGTTCTCTGGCGCGAGCCGGTTCAGTTGGCACCAACCGCATTTCCGTCCGACCCATAGATCAGGAGTTGGTTAATAGGGTGCACACTTACACTCCGATCGGTTCGAGACGGCTCATAATCAGTTCTCTGGCGCAAGCCTGTTCAGTTGGCTCCAACCGCATTTCCGTCCGACCCATAGATCAGGAGTTGGTTAATAGGGTGCACACTTACACTCCGATCGGTTCGAGACGGCTCATAATCAGTTCTCTGGCGCGAGCCGGTTCAGTTGGCACCAACCGCATTTCCGTCCGACCCATAGATCAGGAGTTGGTTAATAGGGTGCACACTTACACTCCGATCGGTTCGAGACGGCTCATAATCAGTTCTCAGGAGCGGGCCGGTTCAGTTGGCACCAACCGCATTTCCTTCCGACCCATAGATCAGGAGTTGGTTAATAGGGTGCACACTTACACTCCGATCGGTTCGAGACGGCTCATAATCAGTTCTCTGGCGCGAGCCGGTTCAGTTGGCACCAACCGCATTTCCGTCCGACCCATAGATCAGGAGTTGGTTAATAGGGTGCACACTTACACTCCGATCGGTTCGAGACGGCTCATAATCAGTTCTCTGGCGCGAGCCGGTTCATTTGGCACCAACCGCATTTCCGTCCGACCCATAGATCAGGAGTTGGTTAATAGGGTGCACACTTACACTCCGATCGGTTCGAGACGGCTCATAATCAGTTCTCTGGCGCGAGCCGGTTCAGTTGCCACCAACCGCATTTCCGTCCGACCCATAGATCAGGAGTTGGTTAATAGGGTGCACACTTACACTCCGATCGGTTCGAGAATTCTCATAATCAGTTCTCTGGCGCGAGCCGGTTCAGTTGGCACGAACCGCATTTCCGTCCGACCCATAGATCAGGAGTTGGTTAATAGGGTGCACACTTACACTCCGATCGGTTCGAGACGGCTCATAATCAGTTCTCTGGCGCGAGCCGGTTCAGTTGGCACCAACCGCATTTCCGTCCGATCCATAGATCAGGAGTTGGTTAATAGGGTGCACACTTACACTCCGATCGGTTCAAGACGGGTCATAATGAGTTCTCTGGCGCGAGCCGGTTCAGATGGCACCAACCGCATTTCCTTCCAACCCATAGATCAGGAGTTGGTTAATAGGGTGCACACTTACACTCCGATCGGTTCGAGACGGCTCATAATCAGTTCTCTGGCGCGGGCCGGTTCAGTTGGCACCAACCGAATTTCCGTCCGACCCATAGATCAGGAGTTGGTTAATAGGGTGCACACTTACACTCCGATCGGTTCGAGACGGCTCATAATCAGTTCTCTGGCGCGAGCCGGTTCAGTTGGCACCAACCGAATTTCCGTCCGACCCATAGATCAGGAGTTGGTTAATAGGGTGCACACTTACACTCCGATCGGTTCGAGACGGCTCATAATCAGTTCTCTGGCGCGAGCCGGTTCAGTTTTCACCAACCGCATTTCCGTCCGACCCATAGATCAGGAGTTGGTTAATAGGGTGCACACTTACACTCCGATCGGTTCGAGACGGCTCATAATCAGTTCTCTGGCGCGAGCCGGTTCAGATGGTACCAACTGCATTTCCTTCCGACCCATAGATCAGGAGTTGGTTAATAGGGTGCACACTTACACTCCGATCGGTTCGAGACGGATCATAATCAGTTCTCTGGCGCGAGCCGGTTCATTTGGCAACAACCGCATTTCCGTCCGATCCATAGATCAGGAGTTGGTTAATAGGATGCACACTTACACTCCGATCGGTTCGAGACGGGTCATAATGAGTTCTCTGGCGCGAGCCGGTTCAGATGGCACCAACCGCATTTCCTTCCAACCCATAGATCAGGAGTTGGTTAATAGGGTGCACACTTACACTCCGATCGGTTCGAGACGGCTCATAATCAGTTCTCTGGCGCGGGCCGGTTCAGTTGGCACCAACCGCATTTCCGTCCGATCCATAGATCAGGAGTTGGTTAATAGGGTGCACACTCACACTCCCATCGGTTCGAGACGGCTCATAATCAGTTCTCTGGCGCGAGCCGGTTCAGTTGGCACCAACCGAATTTCCGTCCGACCCATAGATCAGGAGTTGGTTAAAAGGGTGCACACTTACACTCCGATCGGTTCGAGACGGCTCATAATCAGTTCTCTGGCGCGAGCCGGTTCAGTTTTCACCAACCGCATTTCCGTCCGACCCATAGATCAGGAGTTGGTTAATAGGGTGCACACTTACACTCCGATCGGTTCGAGACGGCTCATAATCAGTTCTCTGGCGCGAGCCGGTTCAGTTGGCACGAACCGCATTTCCGTCCGACCCATAGATCAGGAGTTGGTTAATAGGGTGCACACTTACACTCCGATCGGTTCGAGACGGCTCATAATCAGTTCTCTGGCGCGAGCCGGTTAAGTTGCCACCAACCGCATTTCCGTCCGACCCATAGATCAGGAGTTGGTTAATAGGGTGCACACTTTCACTCCGATCGGTTCGAGACGGCTCATAATCAGTTCTCTGGCGCGAGCCGGTTCATTTGGCACCAACCGCATTTCCGTCCGATCCATAGATCAGGAGTTGGTTAATAGGGTGCACACTTACACTCCGATCGGTTCGAGACGGCTCATAATCAGTTCTCTGGCGCGAGCCGGTTCAGTTGGCACCAACCGCATTTCCGTCCGACCCATAGATCAGGAGTGGGTTAATAGGGTGCACACTTACACTCCGATCGGTTTGAGACGGCTCATAATCAGTTCTCTGGCGCGAGCCGGTTCATTTGGCACCAACCGCATTTCCGTCCGACACATAGATCAGGAGTTGGTTAATAGGGTGCACACTTACACTCCCATCGGTTCGAGACGGCTCATAATCAGTTCTCTGGCGCGAGCCGGTTCAGTTGGCACCAACCGCATTTCCGTCCGACCCATAGATCAGGAGTTGGTTAATAGGGTGCACACTTACACTCCGATCGGTTCGAGACGGCTCATAATCAGTTCTCTGTCGCGAGCCGGTTCAGTTGGCACCAACCGCATTTCCGTCCGACCCATAGATCAGGAGTTGGTTAATAGGGTGCACACTTACACTCCGATCGGTTCGAGACGGCTCATAATCAGTTCTCTGGCGCGAGCCGGTTCAGATGGCACCAACCGCATTTCCTTCCAACCCATAGATCAGGAGTTGGTTAATAGGGTGCACACTTACACTCCGATCGGTTCGAGGCGGCTCATAATCAGTTCTCTGGCGCGAGCCGGTTCAGTTGGCACGAACCGCATTTCCGTCCGACCCATAGATCAGGAGTTGGTTAATAGGGTGCACACTTACACTCCGATCGGTTCGAGACGGCTCATAATCAGTTCTCTGGCGCGAGCCGGTTCAGTTGCCACCAACCGCATTTCCGTCCGACCCATAGATCAGGAGTTGGTTAATAGGGTGCACAGTTTCACTCCGATCGGTTCGAGAGGGCTCATAATCAGTTCTCTGGCGCGAGCCGGTTCAGTTGGCACCAACCGCATTTCCGTCCGATCCATAGATCAGGAGTTGGTTAATAGGGTGCACACTTACACTCCGATCGGTTCGAGACGGCTCATAATCAGTTCTCTGGCGCGAGCCGGTTCAGTTGGCACCAACCGCATTTCCGTCCGACCCATAGATCAGGAGTTGGTTAATAGGGTGCACACTTACACTCCGATCGGTTCGAGACGGCTCATAATCAGTTTTCTGTCGCGAGCCGGTTCAGTTGGCACCAACCGCATTTCCGTCCGACCCATAGATCAGGAGTTGGTTAATAGGGTGCACACTTACACTCTGATCGGTTCGAGACGGCTCATAATCAATTCTCTGGCGCGAGCCGGTTCAGTTGGCACGAACCGCATTTCCGTCCGACCCATAGATCAGGAGTTGGTTAATAGGGTGCACACTTACACTCCGATCGGTTCGAGACGGCTCATAATCAGTTCTCTGGCGCGAGCCGGTTCAGTTGCCACCAACCGCATTTCCGTCCGACCCATAGATCAGGAGTTGGTTAATAGGGTGCACACTTACACTCCGATCAGTTCGAGACGGCTTATAATCAGTTCTCTGGCGCAAGCCGGTTCAGTTGGCACCAACCGCATTTCCGTCCGATCCATAGATCAGGAGTTGGTTAATAGGGTGCACACTTACACTCCGATCGGTTCGAGACGGCTCATAATCAGTTCTCTGGCGCGAGCCGGTTCAGTTGGCACCAACCGCATTTCCGACCGACCCATAGATCAGGAGTTGGTTAATAGGGTGCACACTTACACTCCGATCGGTTCGAGACGGCTCATAATCAGTTCTCTGGCGCGAGCCGGTTCAGTTGGCACCAACCGCATTTCCGTCCGACCCATAGATCAGGAGTTGGTTAATAGGGTGCACACTTACACTCCGATCGGTTCGAGACGGCTCATAATCAGTTCTCTGGCGCGAGCCGGTTCAGTTGGCACGAACCGCATTTCCGTCCGACCCATAGATCAGGAGTTGGTTAATAGGGTGCACACTTTCACTCCGATCGGTTCGAGACGGCTCATAATCAGTTCTCTGGCGCGAGCCGGTTCAGTTGGCACCAACCGCATTTCCGTCCGATCCATAGATCAGGAGTTGGTTAAAAGGGGGCACACTTACACTCCGATCGGTTCGAGACGGCTCATAATCAGTTTTCTGGCGCGAGCCGGTTCAGTTGGCACCAACCGCATTTCCGTCCGACCCATAGATCAGGAGTGGGTTAATAGGGTGCACACTTACACTCCGATCGGTTTGAGACGGCTCATAATCAGTTCTCTGGCGCGAGCCGGTTCATTTGGCACCAACCGCATTTCCGTCCGACACATAGATCAGGAGTTGGTTAATAGGGTGCACACTTACACTCCCATCGGTTCGAGACGGCTCATAATCAGTTCTCTGGCGCGAGCCTATTCAGTTGGCACCAACCGCATTTCCGTCCGACCCATAGATCAGGAGTTGGTTAATAGGGTGCACACTTACACTCCGATCGGTTCGAGACGGCTCATAATCAGTTCTCTGTCGCGAGCCGGTTCAGTTGGCACCAACCGCATTTCCGTCCGACCCATAGATCAGGAGTTGGTTAATAGGGTGCACACTTACACTCCGATCGGTTCGAGACGGCTCATAATCAGTTCTCTGGCTCGAGCCGGTTCAGTTGGCACCAACCGCATTTCCGTCCGACCCAAAGATCAGGAGTTGGTTAATAGGGTGCACACTTACACTCCGATCGGTTCGAGACGGCTCATAATCAGTTCTCTGGCGCGAGCCGGTTCAGTTGCCACCAACCGCATTTCCGTCCGACCCATAGATCAGGAGTTGGTTAATAGGGTGCACACTTACACTCCGATCGGTTCGAGACGGCTCATAATCAATTCTCTGGCGCGAGCCGGTTCAGTTGGCACGAACCGCATTTCCATCCGACCCATAGATCAGGAGTTGGTTAATAGGGTGCACACTTACACTCCGATCGGTTCGAGACGGCTCATAATCAGTTCTCTGGCGCGAGCCGGTTCAGTTGCCACCAACCGCATTTCCGTCCGACCCATAGATCAGGAGTTGGTTAATAGGGTGCACACTTACACTCCGATCGGTTCGAGACGGCTTATAATCAGTTCTCTGGCGCAAGCCGGTTCAGTTGGCACCAACCGCATTTCCGTCCGATCCATAGATCAGGAGTTGGTTAATAGGGTGCACACTTACACTCCGATCGGTTCGAGACGGCTCATAATCAGTTCTCTGGCGCGAGCCGGTTCAGTTGGCACCAACCGCATTTCCGACCGACCCATAGATCAGGAGTTGGTTAATAGGGTGCACACTTACACTCCGATCGGTTCGAGACGGCTCATAATCAGTTCTCTGGCGCGAGCCGGTTCAGTTGGCACCAACCGCATTTCCGTCCGACCCATAGATCAGGAGTTGGTTAATAGGGTGCACACTTACACTCCGATCGGTTCGAGACGGCTTATAATCAGTTCTCTGGCGCAAGCCGGTTCAGTTGGCACCAACCGCATTTCCGTCCGATCCATAGATCAGGAGTTGGTTAATAGGGTGCACACTTACACTCCGATCGGTTCGAGACGGCTCATAATCAGTTCTCTGGCGCGAGCCGGTTCAGTTGGCACCAACCGCATTTCCGACCGACCCATAGATCAGGAGTTGGTTAATAGGGTGCACACTTACACTCCGATCGGTTCGAGACGGCTCATAATCAGTTCTCTGGCGCGAGCCGGTTCAGTTGGCACCAACCGCATTTCCGTCCGACCCATAGATCAGGAGTTGGTTAATAGGGTGCACACTTACACTCCGATCGGTTCGAGACGGCTCATAATCAGTTCTCTGGCGCGAGCCGGTTCATTTTGCACCAACCGCATTTCCGTCCGACACATAGATCAGGAGTTGGTTAATAGGGTGCACACTTACACTCCCATCGGTTCGAGACGGCTCATAATCAGTTCTCTGGCGCGAGCCTATTCAGTTGGCACCAACCGCATTTCCGTCCGACCCATAGATCAGGAGTTGGTTAATAGGGTGCACACTTACACTCCGATCGGTTCGAGACGGCTCATAATCAGTTCTCTGTCGCGAGCCGGTTCAGTTGGCACCAACCGCATTTCCGTCCGACCCATAGATCAGGAGTTGGTTAATAGGGTGCACACTTACACTCCGATCGGTTCGAGACGGCTCATAATCAGTTCTCTGGCTCGAGCCGGTTCAGTTGGCACCAACCGCATTTCCGTCCGACCCAAAGATCAGGAGTTGGTTAATAGGGTGCACACTTACACTCCGATCGGTTCGAGACGGCTCATAATCAGTTCTCTGGCGCGAGCCGGTTCAGTTGGCACCAACCGCATTTCCGTCCGACCCATAGATCAGGAGTTGGTTAATAGGGTGCACACTTACACTCCGATCGGTTCGAGACGGCTCATAATCAGTTCTCTGGCGCAAGCCTGTTCAGTTGGCACCAACCGCATTTCCGTCCGACCCATAGATCAGGAGTTGGTTAATAGGGTGCACACTTACACTCCGATCGGTTCGAGACGGCTCATAATCAGTTCTCTGGCGCGAGCCGGTTCAGTTGGCACCAACCGCATTTCCGTCCGACCCATAGATCAGGATTTGGTTAATAGGGTGCACACTTACACTCCGATCGGTTCGAGACGGCTCATAATCAGTTCTCAGGAGCGGGCCGGTTCAGTTGGCACCAACCGCATTTCCTTCCGACCCATAGATCAGGAGTTGGTTAATAGGGTGCACACTTACACTCCGATCGGTTCGAGACGGCTCATAATCAGTTCTCTGGCGCGAGCCGGTTCAGTTGGCACCAACCGCATTTCCGTCCGACCCATAGATCAGGAGTTGGTTAATAGGGTGCACACTTACACTCCGATCGGTTCGAGACGGCTCATAATCAGTTCTCTGGCGCGAGCCGGTTCAGTTGGCACCAACCGCATTTCCGTCCGATCCATAGATCAGGAGTTGGTTAATAGGGTGCACACTTACACTCCGATCGGTTCGAGACGGCTCATAATCAGTTCTCTGGCGCGAGCCGGTTCAGTTGGCACCAACCGCATTTCCGTCCGACCCATAGATCAGGAGTTGGTTAATAGGGTGCACACTTACACTCCGATCGGTTCGAGACGGCTCATAATCAGTTTTCTGTCGCGAGCCGGTTCAGTTGGCACCAACCGCATTTCCGTCCGACCCATAGATCAGGAGTTGGTTAATAGGGTGCACACTTACACTCTGATCGGTTCGAGACGGCTCATAATCAATTCTCTGGCGCGAGCCGGTTCAGTTGGCACGAACCGCATTTCCGTCCGACCCATAGATCAGGAGTTGGTTAATAGGGTGCACACTTACACTCCGATCGGTTCGAGACGGCTCATAATCAGTTCTCTGGCGCGAGCCGGTTCAGTTGCCACCAACCGCATTTCCGTCCGACCCATAGATCAGGAGTTGGTTAATAGGGTGCACACTTACACTCCGATCGGTTTGAGACGGCTTATAATCAGTTCTCTGGCGCAAGCCGGTTCAGTTGGCACCAACCGCATTTCCGTCCGATCCATAGATCAGGAGTTGGTTAATAGGGTGCACACTTACACTCCGATCTGTTCGAGACGGCTCATAATCAGTTCTCTGGCGCGAGCCGGTTCAGTTGGCACCAACCGCATTTCCGACCGACCCATAGATCAGGAGTTGGTTAATAGGGTGCACACTTACACTCCGATCGGTTCGAGACGGCTCATAATCAGTTCTCTGGCGCGAGCCGGTTCAGTTGGCACCAACCGCATTTCCGTCCGACCCATAGATCAGGAGTTGGTTAATAGGGTGCACACTTACACTCCGATCGGTTCGAGACGGCTCATAATCAGTTCTCTGGCGCGAGCCGGTTCAGTTGGCACGAACCGCATTTCCGTCCGACCCATAGATCAGGAGTTGGTTAATAGGGTGCACACTTACACTCCGATCGGTTCGAGACGGCTCATAATCAGTTCTCTGGCGCGAGCAGGTTCAGTTGCCACCAACCGCATTTCCGTCCGACCCATAGATCAGGAGTTGGTTAATAGGGTGCACACTTTCACTCCGATCGGTTCGAGACGGCTCATAATCAGTTTTCTGGCGCGAGCTGGTTCAGTTGGCACCAACCGCATTTCCGTCCGACCCATAGATCAGGAGTGGGTTAATAGGGTGCACACTTACACTCCGATCGGTTTGAGACGGCTCATAATCAGTTCTCTGGCGCGAGCCGGTTCATTTGGCACCAACCGCATTTCCGTCCGACACATAGATCAGGAGTTGGTTAATAGGGTGCACACTTACACTCCCATCGGTTCGAGACGGCTCATAATCAGTTCTCTGGCGCGAGCCTATTCAGTTGGCACCAACCGCATTTCCGTCCGACCCATAGATCAGGAGTTGGTTAATAGGGTGCACACTTACACTCCGATCGGTTCGAGACGGCTCATAATCAGTTCTCTGTCGCGAGCCGGTTCAGTTGGCACCAACCGCATTTCCGTCCGACCCATAGATCAGGAGTTGGTTAATAGGGTGCACACTTACACTCCGATCGGTTCGAGACGGCTCATAATCAGTTCTCTGGCTCGAGCCGGTTCAGTTGGCACCAACCGCATTTCCGTCCGACCCAAAGATCAGGAGTTGGTTAATAGGGTGCACACTTACACTCCGATCGGTTCGAGACGGCTCATAATCAGTTCTCTGGCGCAAGCCTGTTCAGTTGGCACCAACCGCATTTCCGTCCGACCCATAGATCAGGAGTTGGTTAATAGGGTGCACACTTACACTCCGATCGGTTCGAGACGGCTCATAATCAGTTCTCTGGCGCGAGCCGGTTCAGTTGGCACCAACCGCATTTCCGTCCGACCCATAGATCAGGAGTTGGTTAATAGGGTGCACACTTACACTCCGATCGGTTCGAGACGGCTCATAATCAGTTCTCAGGAGCGGGCCGGTTCAGTTGGCACCAACCGCATTTCCTTCCGACCCATAGATCAGGAGTTGGTTAATAGGGTGCACACTTACACTCCGATCGGTTCGAGACGGCTCATAATCAGTTCTCTGGCGCGAGCCGGTTCAGTTGGCACCAACCGCATTTCCGTCCGACCCATAGATCAGGAGTTGGTTAATAGGGTGCACACTTACACTCCGATCGGTTCGAGACGGCTCATAATCAGTTCTCTGGCGCGAGCCGGTTCATTTGGCACCAACCGCATTTCCGTCCGACCCATAGATCAGGAGTTGGTTAATAGGGTGCACACTTACACTCCGATCGGTTCGAGACGGCTCATAATCAGTTTTCTGGCGCGAGCCGGTTCAGTTGCCACCAACCGCATTTCCGTCCGACCCATAGATCAGGAGTTGGTTAATAGGGTGCACACTTACACTCCGATCGGTTCGAGACGGCTCATAATCAGTTCTCTGTCGCGAGCCGGTTAAGTTGGCACCAACCGCATTTCCGTCCGACCCATAGATCAGGAGTTGGTTAATAGGGTGCACACTTACACTCCGATCGGTTCGAGACGGCTCATAATCAGTTCTCTGGCGCGAGCCGGTTCAGATGGCACCAACCGCATTTCCTTCCAACCCATAGATCAGGAGTTGGTTAATAGGGTGCACACTTACACTCCGATCGGTTCGAGGCGGCTCATAATCAGTTCTCTGGCGCGAGCCGGTTCAGTTGGCACGAACCGCATTTCCGTCCGACCCATAGATCAGGAGTTGGTTAATAGGGTGCACACTTACACTCCGATCGGTTCGAGACGGCTCATAATCAGTTCTCTGGCGCGAGCCGGTTCAGTTGGCACCAACCGCATTTCCGTCCGACCCATAGATCAGGAGTTGGTTAATAGGGTGCACACTTACACTCCGATCGGTTCGAGACGGCTCATAATCAGTTTTCTGTCGCGAGCCGGTTCAGTTGGCACCAACCGCATTTCCGTCCGACCCATAGATCAGGAGTTGGTTAATAGGGTGCACACTTACACTCTGATCGGTTCGAGACGGCTCATAATCAATTCTCTGGCGCGAGCCGGTTCAGTTGGCACGAACCGCATTTCCGTCCGACCCATAGATCAGGAGTTGGTTAATAGGGTGCACACTTACACTCCGATCGGTTCGAGACGGCTCATAATCAGTTCTCTGGCGCGAGCCGGTTCAGTTGCCACCAACCGCATTTCCGTCCGACCCATAGATCAGGAGTTGGTTAATAGGGTGCACACTTACACTCCGATCGGTTCGAGACGGCTTATAATCAGTTCTCTGGCGCAAGCCGGTTCAGTTGGCACCAACCGCATTTCCGTCCGATCCATAGATCAGGAGTTGGTTAATAGGGTGCACACTTACACTCCGATCTGTTCGAGACGGCTCATAATCAGTTCTCTGGCGCGAGCCGGTTCAGTTGGCACCAACCGCATTTCCGACCGACCCATAGATCAGGAGTTGGTTAATAGGGTGCACACTTACACTCCGATCGGTTCGAGACGGCTCATAATCAGTTCTCTGGCGCGAGCCGGTTCAGTTGGCACCAACCGCATTTCCGTCCGACCCATAGATCAGGAGTTGGTTAATAGGGTGCACACTTACACTCCGATCGGTTCGAGACGGCTCATAATCAGTTCTCTGGCGCGAGCCGGTTCAGTTGGCACGAACCGCATTTCCGTCCGACCCATAGATCAGGAGTTGGTTAATAGGGTGCACACTTACACTCCGATCGGTTCGAGACGGCTCATAATCAGTTCTCTGGCGCGAGCCGGTTCAGTTGCCACCAACCGCATTTCCGTCCGACCCATAGATCAGGAGTTGGTTAATAGGGTGCACACTTTCACTCCGATCGGTTCGAGACGGCTCATAATCAGTTCTCTGGCGCGAGCCGGTTCAGTTGGCACCAACCGCATTTCCGTCCGATCCATAGATCAGGAGTTGGTTAAAAGGGGGCACACTTACACTCCGATCGGTTCGAGACGGCTCATAATCAGTTCTCTGTCGCGAGCCGGTTCATTTGGCACCAACCGCATTTCCGTCCGACACATAGATCAGGAGTTGGTTAATAGGGTGCACACTTACACTCCGATCGGTTCGAGACGGCTCATAATCAGTTCTCTGGTGCGTGCCGGTTCAGATGGCACCAACTGCATTTCCTTCCGACCCATAGATCAGGAGTTGGTTAATAGGGTGCACACTTACACTCCGATCGGTTCGAGACGGCTCATAATTAGTTCTCTGGCGCGAGCCGGTTCAGTTGGCACCAACCGCATTTCCGTCCGACCCTTAGATCAGGAGTTGGTTAATAGGGTGCACACTTACACTCCGATCGGTTCGAGACGGCTCATAATCAGTTCTCTGGCTCGAGCCGGTTCAGTTGGCACCAACCGCATTTCCGTCCGACCCAAAGATCAGGAGTTGGTTAATAGGGTGCACACTTACACTCCGATCGGTTCGAGACGGCTCATAATCAGTTCTCTGGCGCGAGCCGGTTCAGTTGGCACCAACCGCATTTCCGTCCGACCCATAGATCAGGAGTTGGTTAATAGGGTGCACACTTACACTCCGATCGGTTCGAGACGGCTCATAATCAGTTTTCTGGCGCAAGCCTGTTCAGTTGGCACCAACCGCATTTCCGTCCGACCCATAGATCAGGAGTTGGTTAATAGGGTGCACACTTACACTCCGATCGGTTCGAGACGGCTCATAATCAGTTCTCAGGAGCGGGCCGGTTCAGTTGGCACCAACCGCATTTCCTTCCGACCCATAGATCAGGAGTTGGTTAATAGGGTGCACACTTACACTCCGATCGGTTCGAGACGGCTCATAATCAGTTCTCTGGCGCGGGCCGGTTCAGTTGGCACCAACCGCATTTCCGTCCGACCCATAGATCAGGAGTTGGTTAATAGGGTGCACACTTACACTCCGATCGGTTCGAGACGGCTCATAATCAGTTCTCTGGCGCGAGCCGGTTCATTTGGCACCAACCGCATTTCCGTCCGACCCATAGATCAGGAGTTGGTTAATAGGGTGCACACTTACACTCCGATCGGTTCGAGACGGCTCATAATCAGTTCTCTGGCGCGAGCCGGTTCAGTTGCCACCAACCGCATTTCCGTCCGACCCATAGATCAGGAGTTGGTTAATAGGGGGCACACTTACACTCCGATCGGTTCGAGACGGCTCATAATCAGTTCTCTGGCGCGAGCCGGTTCAGTTGGCACGAACCGCATTTCCGTCCGACCCATAGATCAGGAGTTGGTTAATAGGGTGCACACTTACACTCCGATCGGTTCGAGACGGCTCATAATCAGTTCTCTGGCGCGAGCCGGTTCAGTTGGCACCAACCGCATTTCCGTCCGATCCATAGATCAGGAGTTGGTTAATAGGGTGCACACTTACACTCCGATCGGTTCAAGACGGGTCATAATGAGTTCTCTGGCGCGAGCTGGTTCAGATGGCACCAACCGCATTTCCTTCCAACCCATAGATCAGGAGTTGGTTAATAGGGTGCACACTTACACTCCGATCGGTTCGAGACGGCTCATAATCAGTTCTCTGGCGCGGGCCGGTTCAGTTGGCACCAACCGCATTTCCGTCCGATCCATAGATCAGGAGTTGGTTAATAGGGTGCACACTTACACTCCCATCGGTTCGAGACGGCTCATAATCAGTTCTCTGGCGCGAGCCGGTTCAGTTGGCACCAACCGAATTTCCGTCCGACCCATAGATCAGGAGTTGGTTAATAGGGTGCACACTTACACTCCGATCGGTTCGAGACGGCTCATAATCAGTTCTCTGGCGCGAGCCGGTTCAGTTTTCACCAACCGCATTTCCGTCCGACCCATAGATCAGGAGTTGGTTAATAGGGTGCACACTTACACTCCGATCGGTTCGAGACGGCTCATAATCAGTTTTCTGGCGCGAGCCGGTTCAGATGGTACCAACTGCATTTCCTTCCGACCCATAGATCAGGAGTTGGTTAATAGGGTGCACACTTACACTCCGATCGGTTCGAGACGGATCATAATCAGTTCTCTGGCGCGGGCCGGTTCAGTTGGCACCAACCGCATTTCCGTCCGATCCATAGATCAGGAGTTGGTTAATAGGGTGCACACTTACACTCCCATCGGTTCGAGACGGCTCATAATCAGTTCTCTGGTGCGAGCCGGTTCAGTTGGCACCAACCGAATTTCCGTCCGACCCATAGATCAGGAGTTGGTTAATAGGGTGCACACTTACACTCCGATCGGTTCGAGACGGCTCATAATCAGTTCTCTGGCGCGAGCCGGTTCAGTTTTCACCAACCGCATTTCCGTCCGACCCATAGATCAGGAGTTGGTTAATAGGGTGCACACTTACACTCCGATCGGTTCGAGACGGCTCATAATCAGTTCTCTGGCGCGAGCCGGTTCAGATGGTACCAACTGCATTTCCTTCCGACCCATAGATCAGGAGTTGGTTAATAGGGTGCACACTTACACTCCGATCGGTTCGAGACGGATCATAATCAGTTCTCTGGCGCGAGCCGGTTCATTTGGCACCAACCGCATTTCCGTCCGATCCATAGATCAGGAGTTGGTTAATAGGATGCACACTTACACTCCGATCGGTTCGAGACGGGTCATAATGAGTTCTCTGGCGCGAGCCGGTTCAGATGGCACCAACCGCATTTCCTTCCAACCCATAGATCAGGAGTTGGTTAATAGGGTGCACACTTACACTCCGATCGGTTCGAGACGGCTCATAATCAGTTCTCTGGCGCGGGCCTGTTCAGTTGGCACCAACCGCATTTCCTTCCGACCCATAGATCAGGTGTTGGTTAATAGGGTGCACACTTACACTCCGATCGAGGCCATATAGGGAGCAGGCCCAACCCCCCAAAATCAAGTCGCTTGGACTCCAAACTCGCAGGGTATCTTCTATGCATAATACTACACATTCTGTGCGAATTTGAGCCCCGAGGAAGAATTCTAGACCCTCTAGGGGGGTGGCCTTAAACGGCTTTAGGCACCGTATTACTCAGTCTGTGAGCGACTCAGAACGGCTACAAGGCCATATAGGGAGCAGGCCCAACCCCCCAAAATCAAGTCGCTTGGACTCCAAACTCGCAGGGTATCTTCTATGCATAATACTACACATTCTGTGCGAATTTGAGCCCCGAGGAAGAATTCTAGACCCTCTAGGGGGGTGGCCTTAAACGGCTTTAGGCACCGTATTACTCAGTCTGTGAGCGACTCAGAACGGCTACAAGGCCATATAGGGAGCAGGCCCAACCCCCCAAAATCAAGTCGCTTGGACTCCAAACTCGCAGGGTATCTTCTATGCATAATACTACACATTCTGTGCGAATTTGAGCCCCGAGCAAGAATTCTAGACCCTCTAGGGGGGTGGCCTTAAACGGCTTTAGGCACCGTATTACTCAGTCTGTGAGCGACTCAGAACGGCTACAAGGCCATATAGGGAGCAGGCCCAACCCCCCAAAATCAAGTCGCTTGGACTCCAAACTCGCAGGGTATCTTCTATGCATAATACTACACATTCTGTGCGAATTTGAGCCCCGAGGAAAAATTCTAGACCCTCTAGGGGGGTGGCCTTAAACGGCTTTAGGCACCGTATTACTCAGTCTGTGAGCGACTCAGAAGGGCTACAAGGCCATATAGGGAGCAGGCCCAACCCCCCAAAATCAAGTCGCTTGGACTCCAAACTCGCAGGGTATCTTCTATGCATAATACTACACATTCTGTGCGAATTTGAGCCCCGAGGAAGAATTCTAGACCCTCTAGGGGGGTGGCCTTAAACGGCTTTAGGCACCGTATTACTCAGTCTGTGAGCGACTCAGAACGGCTACAAGGCCATATAGGGAGCAGGCCCAACCCCCCCAAAATCAAGTCGCTTGGACTCCAAACTCGCAGGGTATCTTCTATGCATAATACTACACATTCTGTGCGAATTTGAGCCCCGAGGAAGAATTCTAGACCCTCTAGGGGGGTGGCCTTAAACGGCTTTAGGCACCGTATTACTCAGTCTGTGAGCGACTCAGAACGGCTACAAGGCCATATAGGGAGCAGGCCCAACCCCCCAAAATCAAGTCGCTTGGACTCCAAACTCGCAGGGTATCTTCTATGCATAATACTACACATTCTGTGCGAATTTGAGCCCCGAGGAAGAATTCTAGACCCTCTAGGGGGGTGGCCTTAAACGGCTTTAGGCACCGTATTACTCAGTCTGTGAGCGACTCAGAACGGCTACAAGGCCATATAGGGAGCAGGCCCAACCCCCCAAAATCAAGTCGCTTGGACTCCAAACTCGCAGGGTATCTTCTATGCATAATACTACACATTCTGTGCGAATTTGAGCCCCGAGGAAGAATTCTAGACCCTCTAGGGGGGTGGCCTTAAACGGCTTTAGGCACCGTATTACTCAGTCTGTGAGCGACTCAGAACGGCTACAAGGCCATATAGGGAGCAGGCCCAACCCCCCAAAATCAAGTCGCTTGGACTCCAAACTCGCAGGGTATCTTCTATGCATAATACTACACATTCTGTGCGAATTTGAGCCCCGAGGAAGAATTCTAGACCCTCTAGGGGGGTGGCCTTAAACGGCTTTAGGCACCGTATTACTCAGTCTGTGAGCGACTCAGAACGGCTACAAGGCCATATAGGGAGCAGGCCCAACCCCCCAAAATCAAGTCGCTTGGACTCCAAACTCGCAGGGTATCTTCTATGCATAATACTACACATTCTGTGCGAATTTGAGCCCCGAGGAAGAATTCTAGACCCTCTAGGGGGGTGGCCTTAAACGGCTTTAGGCACCGTATTACTCAGTCTCTGAGCGACTCAGAACGGCTACAAGGCCATATAGGGAGCAGGCCCAACCCCCCAAAATCAAGTCGCTTGGACTCCAAACTCGCAGGGTATCTTCTATGCATAATACTACACATTCTGTGCGAATTTGAGCCCCGAGGAAGAATTCTAGACCCTCTAGGGGGGTGGCCTTAAACGGCTTTAGGCACCGTATTACTCAGTCTGTGCGCGACTCAGAACGGCTACAAGGCCATATAGGGAGCAGGCCCAACCCCCCAAAATCAAGTCGCTTTGACTCCAAACTCGCAGGGTATCTTCTATGCATAATACTACACATTCTGTGCGAATTTGAGCCCCGAGGAAGAATTCTAGACCCTCTAGGGGGTTGGCCTTAAACGGCTTTAGGCACCGTATTACTCTGTCTGTGAGCGACTCAGAACGGCTACAAGGCCATATAGGGAGCAGGCCCAACCCCCCAAAATCAAGTCGCTTGGACTCCAAACTCGCAGGGTATCTTCTATGCATAATACTACACATTCTGTGCGAATTTGAGCCCCGAGGAAGAATTCTAGACCCTCTAGGGGGGTGGCCTTAAACGGCTTTAGGCACCGTATTACTCAGTCTGTGAGCGACTCAGAACGGCTACAAGGCCATATAGGGAGCAGGCCCAACCCCCCAAAATCAAGTCGCTTGGACTCCAAACTCGCAGGGTATCTTCTATGCATAATACTACACATTCTGTGCGAATTTGAGCCCCGAGCAAGAATTCTAGACCCTCTAGGGGGGTGGCCTTAAACGGCTTTAGGCACCGTATTACTCAGTCTGTGAGCGACTCAGAACGGCTACAAGGCCATATAGGGAGCAGGCCCAACCCCCCAAAATCAAGTCGCTTGGACTCCAAACTCGCAGGGTATCTTCTATGCATAATACTACACATTCTGTGCGAATTTGAGCCCCGAGGAAGAATTCTAGACCCTCTAGGGGGGTGGCCTTAAACGGCTTTAGGCACCGTATTACTCAGTCTGTGAGCGACTCAGAAGGGCTACAAGGCCATATAGGGAGCAGGCCCAACCCCCCAAAATCAAGTCGCTTGGACTCCAAACTCGCAGGGTATCTTCTATGCATAATACTACACATTCTGTGCGAATTTGAGCCCCGAGGAAGAATTCTAGACCCTCTAGGGGGGTGGCCTTAAACGGCTTTAGGCACCGTATTACTCAGTCTGTGAGCGACTCAGAACGGCTACAAGGCCATATAGGGAGCAGGCCCAACCCCCCAAAATCAAGTCGCTTGGACTCCAAACTCGCAGGGTATCTTCTATGCATAATACTACACATTCTGTGCGAATTTGAGCCCCGAGGAAGAATTCTAGACCCTCTAGGGGGGTGGCCTTAAACGGCTTTAGGCACCGTATTACTCAGTCTGTGAGCGACTCAGAACGGCTACAAGGCCATATAGGGAGCAGGCCCAACCCCCCAAAATCAAGTCGCTTGGACTCCAAACTCGCAGGGTATCTTCTATGCATAATACTACACATTCTGTGCGAATTTGAGCCCCGAGGAAGAATTCTAGACCCTCTAGGGGGGTGGCCTTAAACGGCTTTAGGCACCGTATTACTCAGTCTGTGAGCGACTCAGAACGGCTACAAGGCCATATAGGGAGCAGGCCCAACCCCCCAAAATCAAGTCGCTTGGACTCCAAACTCGCAAGGTATCTTCTATGCATAATACTACACATTCTGTGCGAATTTGAGCCCCGAGGAAGAATTCTAGACCCTCTAGGGGGGTGGCCTTAAACGGCTTTAGGCACCGTATTACTCAGTCTGGGAGCGACTCAGAACGGCTACAAGGCCATATAGGGAGCAGGCCCAACCCCCCAAAATCAAGTCGCTTGGACTCCAAACTCGCAGGGTATCTTCTATGCATAATACTACACATTCTGTGCGAATTTGAGCCCCGAGGAAGAATTCTAGACCCTCTAGGGGGGTGGCCTTAAACGGCTTTAGGCACCGTATTACTCAGTCGGTGAGCTACTCAGAACGGCTACAAGGCCATATAGGGAGCAGGCCCAACGCCCCAAAATCAAGTCGCTTGGACTCCAAACTCGCAGGGTATCTTCTATGCATAATACTACACATTCTGTGCGAATTTGAGCCCCGAGGAAGAATTCTAGACCCTCTAGGGGGGTGGCCTTAAACGGCTTTAGGCACCGTATTACTCAGTCTGTGAGCGACTCAGAACGGCTACAAGGCCATATAGGGAGCAGGCCCAACCCCCCAAAATCAAGTCGCTTGGACTCCAAACTCGCAGGGTATCTTCTATGCATAATACTACACATTCTGTGCGAATTTGAGCCCCGAGGAAGAATTCTAGACCCTCTAGGGGGGTGGCCTTAAACGGCTTTAGGCACCGTATTACTCAGTCTGTGAGCGACTCAGAACGGCTACAAGGCCATATAGGGAGCAGGCCCAACCCCCCAAAATCAAGTCGCTTGGACTCCAAACTCGCAGGGTATCTTCTATGCATAATACTACACATTCTGTGCGAATTTGAGCCCCGAGCAAGAATTCTAGACCCTCTAGGGGGGTGGCCTTAAACGGCTTTAGGCACCGTATTACTCAGTCTGTGAGCGACTCAGAACGGCTACAAGGCCATATAGGGAGCAGGCCCAACCCCCCAAAATCAAGTCGCTTGGACTCCAAACTCGCAGGGTATCTTCTATGCATAATACTACACATTCTGTGCGAATTTGAGCCCCGAGGAAGAATTCTAGACCCTCTAGGGGGGTGGCCTTAAACGGCTTTAGGCACCGTATTACTCAGTCTGTGAGCGACTCAGAAGGGCTACAAGGCCATATAGGGAGCAGGCCCAACCCCCCAAAATCAAGTCGCTTCCCAGGTCAAAATTTTATGCTGGAACTAGCATAGAAATATGCTAGGTTTTGCTAGTTTTTGCTATGCATGCTAGATTTGCATGCTAGGTTATGCTAGCTTATGCTAGCTAGCATGGGATGCTATGTAGCTAGCTTACGCAAAAATAGCATGACATGCTAGGTAACAAGCATCCAATGCTTTTTAGCAGTTCAAGCTGTCTTCATAGCATGGAGAGCTAGGTAGCTTGATATGCTATTTTATGCTTTTTTATGCTAGCTACCATGGGATGCTATGTAGTTAGCTTACGAAAAAATAGCATGACATGCTAGGTAACAAGCATCCAATGCTTTTTAGCAGTTCAAGCTGTCTTCATAGCATACAGAGCTAGGTAGCTTGATTTGCTATTTTATGCTTTTTATGCTAGCTACCTTGGGATGCTATGTAGCTAGCTTACGAAAAAATAGTATGACATGCTAGGTAACAAGCATCCAATGCTTTTTAGCAGTTCAAGCTGTCTTCATAGCATAGAGAGCTAGGTACCTTGATATGCTATTTTATGCTTTTTTATGCTTGTCAGCATGGGATGCTATTGAGCTAGCAAACGAAAAAAAAACACTTAATATAGTAAATATGAAATTGAGTACAAAACCAGGGTTGGCTGGATTGGACCCGATTGAGTTGGACCCAATGGGTTTTAAGAAAAAAAATCAAGATTTTGGCAGTTTTAATATTGAAGAAAAACATTTCACGAAATAACATACAAAGAACTGCAGTTGAGTGGGATTTTTTTTCAATATTTTAACTAGGTTTCAATAATTAAAAGGTTTTTTTTTTCATTATTGAATGGGTTTTTTCAAAATTTAGGACTTTAAGTTCAAAGTTTAAAATTTTTTTAAAAAGTAAGGAAAATTTCTTTAATTTCAGTGTTTTTTCAAAGTTAAATAGATTTCTTTCAATTTTGTGAAGGATTTTTTCAAAGCTTAGGATATTTTTAGAATTTAAGTTGGATTTTTAAATTTGGGTTTTCTTTTCACTATTGAATGGGGTTTTTTTTTCAAAATTTAAGACGTTTAAAGTTCAAACTGGGGGGATTTTTTAGATTTCAGTTTTTATAAGTTAAATAGATTTCTTTCAAAATTGAATCGGTTTTTTCAAAGTTTAGGATATTTTTTAAATTTTATAAAGGGTTTTTTAAAAAATTTAAACTAGGTTTCAAAAATTAAATGGTGTTTTTTCAATTTGAGTGAGTTTAAAAAAAGTTTAATAGGTTCTCTCTTTCATTATTCAGTGGGTTTTTTAATTATTGAATGGTTTTTTCAAAATTTAGGACGTTTAAAGTTCAAACTAGATAAAAAAAATTTAAGGAGGATTTTTTAAATTTCAGTTTTTTTTTTTTCAAATTTAAATAGATTTCTTTCAATATATTGAATGGATTTTTAAGTTTAGGATATTTTTTTTTCAAAATTTAAACCAGGTTTTAATGAATAAGGGATGTTTTTACAATTTTAGTGGGTTTTTTCAAAAAAAGTTTCAACTTAAGAAAAAACCCACTTAACAATGGAAAAACTGACATTATTTGGACAGAACACATTTAACATAGAAACAACTCACTCATATTTGAAAAAAACCCACCAACTATATAGGAGAAAACCACTTGATTTGGAAAAAAACCACACTTTTTCCGAAAAAAACCCAGCTTTATTTAAACATTAAAAATAGCAAGGAAAGCTATGTATACAAGCATTTAATGCTTATAAGCTGTTCAAGCTGCTTTCATAGCATTGAATGGTAGGTAAACCTTGATAGAACGGGTGCCTCGTGGCACGTTAAGCCTACATGTGGTGACTTTGACACTGAATAGCGCCGGATATATTAGGAGCCCAGATTAGTGGTTTATATTTTCTAAAAGCATACAAAAATGTGTTTCGAATAATAGCATTATCTAAGAGGTGGTGTAAAATTAGCGCAATCTGGAAAATTCATTTTTTGGTTATCCAAGACTAGTTTTCACGGATTTCTCCCAAAATAATTATCAGAGAGCTTATTAATAACCATATTCTTGAAGAACTCCTTGAACCACGTTAGAAAGACTCCGTTTCATCTGGAGAAAAGGAGTTAGGGGCGTTATAAAGTGAAAATAAAAACGAGCACGCGGTTTTTAAATATCTTAATATGGGTTCAATCCCTTAGTGTCATACATCATTCAATAGGAAATATTAAGGAGGTACACATACTAAAATTTCAGAACCCTACCTCTAAAATTAAGGACGTGACGCCCAATTAAAGTTTTCCAATAAAACCGGAAAAACTCCCGAAATAAGGAACCAATCCCCTTATACTTTACATATTCTTAATCTACTAAATTATGTGAACACGATGATGTAAAACACTTGGGGTCAATTTATATTTTTAAGCATTCCTCCTTTTTCTCTTAACCCGAAAAACGTAATGGATTCCTATGAAGACAAGTCAATCACTTTTGTGTTCAAAAATTCCTGGATGACGCCAGTATGACCATGGCAACTCGAAATTCTAGAAAAAGCTTACCATATTACTCTACTACTATAATAAAAATTCAAAAAATTTCTAACTTATAATTAAATACCAATTATTAGGCTATTTTGAACTTGTGTTTTTTACTCAAAACTACGATTTTTTTACGACTCCGAAAAGCCCTTAAATGTTTAACGAATTGTATGAAAATTTTATATGAAGTGTATTTTAAAGTCCTCTTTAAGAATATGTCAAAGAAAAAATTTTAAATTAAGGTTTAAAACGACAAAAGAGTACTATTTCGACAGTGAAATACCTGCTGTAAATAATAATTGCAAATAGAAAAGAAATGTATTCATTAATATAAATTAAATAAAAAATAATGACATAATTTGAAGTATTTAATGAAGCTAAGTAAAAAAATAAAACTGGGCAAGGGAAAATGGACGTAAACTAAGAACAAGAGACACATGTCACAATCTCACCCCCGCACTAAAAAACGTATT
>JANDEH010000102.1:0-95412 GCA_024610705.1 Tetragnatha versicolor
TTTCCCCGGAATCACTAAGTCTGGAACTTACCGTCCGATCTTTTCGCGCCGCGGCTTAAATTGTTCCTTGGCGTGATTACCCAACTTTGGCACCGACGCCATTCCTCTACCCCCCACCGTTTCCCCGGAATCACTAAGTCTGGAACTTACCGTCCGATCTTTTCGCGCCGCGGCTTAAATTGTTCCTTGGCGTGATTACCCAACTTTGGCACCGACGCCATTCCTCTACCCCCCACCGTTTCCCCGGAATCACTAAGTCTGGAACTTACCGTCCGATCTTTTCGCGCCGCGGCTTAAATTGTTCCTTGGCGTGATTACCCAACTTTGGCACCGACGCCATTCCTCTACCCCCCACCGTTTCCCCGGAATCACTAAGTCTGGAACTTACCGTCCGATCTTTTCGCGCGGTGGCTTAAATTGTTCCTTGGCGTGATTACCCAACTTTGGCACCGACGCCATTCCTCTACCCCCCACCGTTTCCCCGGAATCACTAAGTCTGGAACTTACCGTCCGATCTTTTCGCGCCGCGGCTTAAATTGTTCCTTGGCGTGATTACCCAACTTTGGCACCGACGCCATTCCTCTACCCCCCACCGTTTCCCCGGAATCACTAAGTCTGGAACTTACCGTCCGATCTTTTCGCGCCGCGGCTTAAATTGTTCCTTGGCGTGATTACCCAACTTTGGCACCGACGCCATTCCTCTACCCCCCACCGTTTCCCCGGAATCACTAAGTCTGGAACTTACCGTCCGATCTTTTCGCGCCGCGGCTTAAATTGTTCCTTGGCGTGATTACCCAACTTTGGCACCGACGCCATTCCTCTACCCCCCACCGTTTCCCCGGAATCACTAAGTCTGGAACTTACCGTCCGATCTTTTCGCGCCGCGGCTTAAATTGTTCCTTGGCGTGATTACCCAACTTTGGCACCGACGCCATTCCTCTACCACTCACCGTTTCCCCGGAATCACTAAGTCTGGAACTTACCGTCCGATCTTTTCGCGCCGCGGCTTAAATTGTTCCTTGGCGTGATTACCCAACTTTGGCACCGACGCCATTCCTCTACCCCCCACCGTTTCCCCGGAATCACTAAGTCTGGAACTTACCGTCCGATCTTTTCGCGCCGCGGCTTAAATTGTTCCTTGGCGTGATTACCCAACTTTGGCACCGACGCCATTCCTCTACCTCCCACCGTTTCCCCGGAATCACTAAGTCTGGAACTTACCGTCCGATCTTTTCGCGCCGCGGCTTAAATTGTTCCTTGGCGTGATTACCCAACTTCGGCACCGACGCCATTCCTCTACCCCCCACCGTTTCCCCGGAATCACTAAGTCTGGAACTTACCGTCCGATCTTTTCGCGCCGCGGCTTAAATTGTTCCTTGGCGTGATTACCCAACTTTGGCACCGACGCCATTCCTCTACCCCCCACCGTTTCCCCGGAATCACTAAGTCTGGAACTTACCGTCCGATCTTTTCGCGCCGCGGCTTAAATTGTTCCTTGGCGTGATTACCCAACTTTGGCACCGACGCCATTCCTCTACCCCCACCGTTTCCCCGGAATCACTAAGTCTGGAACTTACCGTCCGATCTTTTCGCGCCGCGGCTTAAATTGTTCCTTGGCGTGATTACCCAACTTTGGCACCGACGCCATTCCTCTACCCCCCACCGTTTCCCCGGAATCACTAAGTCTGGAACTTACCGTCCGATCTTTTCGCGCCGCGGCTTAAATTGTTCCTTGGCGTGATTACCCAACTTTGGCACCGACGCCATTCCTCTACCCCCCACCGTTTCCCCGGAATCACTAAGTCTGGAACTTACCGTCCGATCTTTTCGCGCCGCGGCTTAAATTGTTCCTTGGCGTGATTACCCAACTTTGGCACCCACGCCATTCCTCTACCCCCCACCGTTTCCCCGGAATCACTAAGTGTGGAACTTACCGTCCGATCTTTTCGCGCCGCGGCTTAAATTGTTCCTTGGCGTGATTACCCAACTTTGGCACCGACGCCATTCCTCTACCCCCCACCGTCACGCAAAAAAATGGTGGTCGTCTATCAACCAAACCAAGTTCGGTTGATAGGGGTTTATTTGTCAAAACCGGGCCTACCGTTTCCCGAAACCCCGCCGGTCCGTTTCTTTCAACCCAACGTATTCTGTAAATCAGTTCGACCCTGAGAACCGCTCTCGTTCGTTTGCTGCGCCACCTATCGATCCCGCCCGAAGACTGCGGACACGACGATGGTACCCATCAACCCACCCCATTAGGCCTAGTGCTTACATGAAGGTACGTAAAATATTTCTTTCCTGGTATTTATGTAATTTTTCAACAAAAAATAAGTGCTTAAGTAGTCTAGTTAATATAATTATGATCATAATAATTTGGATATTTAGTTTAATTTTACAGACACTCCGCTTAATGGAATGGCTGTATTGTAATGTTTTGTTTACCATCCGTTTGTTAAACTGATTAAACTCAACACGAAATGAACTACGTATCGTTTTATGTGAATCACACATCGGTAAATGTTGTCAAAATTTACCCCCATTCTCCTTAAATATACTGGGTTTTTTAAAATTTAAATTGCCATAAGTACACAGGCAATCATATCTGCTTTCCTTGCTAGTGAGTTAGATGTATAATTTATAGGTATTGCATTTTTTACTACACTAGCGGAAATAAAAATCCCAACACCAAGAAGGAAAGAAGATATCAAAGTCAAATTTATTTCTATGATTGTACATAGTATCAATATGAATTGCTTAAAAAATCAGCCTTCCTGGATATTAGGGAGCCGAGAAAAACAGGGAGGAGTGTTGTCTCCATAGGTGTCCATTACCGCCGTCACACGTCATGGTATTGAGTGACAGGGGCTCTAAATGACATTTGAGGGAATGGAGGACCATGTTGCCTACTCAGGTAGTCCAAATTCATATGGTGCATCAGCGGACGTTGCATACCGGGCTAGGTGATTTTTCCACTTTCTCCGGACATGTTTTGTGAGCGTTGGTTCTTACGAACGGATAGGCCAAGGTAAAAATGCAACATAGAGGGTTAAGAAGAAAGCTTGGACATTGCATGAAACATGTGTTTGTGTATTTTTCTCTTGAAATTTGTCCCCAGGACAGGTCTGAAGGTAAGGACGGACAACCGGCTAAAAAACCTCAATGAAGCAGCTCTGGTTGGCCAAAGTACCGGTAGATCATACTGAGGACAAGGGGCAGTAGGATGGATGTTGTTTGCAGTACTGCGGATTGTCCGTTTTGTCCGCATAGCTTCTTACATCTTTGTCTATAAACAAGGGGCTGAAAATGGGCCTTTCTGTTTCCAATAGTGCACGAAATAAGGCAATGAAAATCCCAATTTCATGACATTGGGTTTATGAGAGAATCCTGCTTCGGTTTGGAGCACCACGACGGTTGGGTATGAGTTTGAAGAGGCAATGGAGAGAGCGTGTTCAGCTGATGATTTTCTAATCGTTCCACGAAGTGGTGATGCAGGGTAACGGAGTGGGGATGCATTGGATTCCATTTCTGCAACTCCTGGGTATGATTCACCAGTAGTTTTTCCAACCAGAGCTGCGTCATTGAGGTTTTGCAGCCGGTAGACCGCCCTTACCTTCAGACCTGTCCTGGGGAAAAAATTCAAGAGAAACATGCACAACCACATGTTGTATGCAATGTCCAAGCTTTCTTCTTAACCCCCTAGGTTGCATTTTTACCCCATCTTTTCTGTTCTCTAGAACCAACACCCACAAAACAAGTCCGGTCAATGAGGAGAAATCACCTAGCCCGGTATGCAACGTCCGCTGGTGCACCATACGAATATGGACTACCTGAGGAGGCAACATGGTCCTCCAATACCTCAAAAGTCATTTAGAGCCCCTGTCACTCAATACCATGACGTGTGACAGCGGTAATGGACACCTATAGAGACAACACTCCTCCCTAGTTTTCTCGGCCTCCTAACATCCAGAAAGACTGATTTTTTAATCAATTCACATTGATACTATGTGCAATCATCGACATAAATTTTACTTTGATATCTCCTTTCCTTCTTGGTGTTGGGATTTTTATTTCCGCTAGTGTATTTATACTTTTTGTAGTGTCTAGAATCTTCTGGAATGCTCGAAAACTCTTTATTTTCAAGACATATAGTCATGGCAATTAAAATTTTCTCTCGCACATTTATTTGGCTACTACAAACACTTACCTGAATCTTTTAAACTAGGCAATATATGATAAGTCATTTCTGCTTCTTATGATCATGGTTGATATCGAAATTGAGACAGCTCCCGATCTCTTCTCAATTATTTAAAACGTATATTTATCATGTGATAAACACATTGCTTATGTTATTAAAACTACCAGGATTTTCTGCGGCTTAGTATACTAAGCCGGTTCACCAATAAGCTAATACTTATTGGTGAACAGATAGATGAGCGATAAAGTAAACTTTTAAGTTTGGTATTTAATTTTGTAACAACGTTTCAAACTTCTCCCAGGAAAAGCACCCAACTCCATACTACTCCCAGTCCCTCAACTACGAGACGGACAACCAGCAGAAGTCAAGTGCACAGCCTGGGGACTCGGGCTATGGCAAGAGCCTCGTGAAGTTGCCGAAAACTTGTGCTCCAATACGACAAGTTGCTCCAACTAAATGTAGGCCGAGCCCGACCAGCAACCCTCCGAAATGGCCTGCCAAGCGCTCACCAGAATTTTTCCTAAGACGGCGACCTTCGTCCCGACTGAAGAAATCGGACTGACCAGACTACCTCCGACCCAGACAAGACATGTCCCAACCCAAGCTCCTGCCGACATTTTCAAGGGACCAGTGGTTCTTCTTTCAAGTCGTTATTTAGTTATTATCTTCATTTAGGGAAGCTCTTTCAAAGTGAGTGTTATTATGGTATTCTGGACGTCGACCCCAGTTGCCAAAAAAGTACAAGTACAAAAAAAGCTTAAAGTTTTGTTTTTATGTTACTAGACGTTAAATCTAGGAAATCTTATTTTATTAATGCCTCACTGCACATGCGCTGGGAGTTATATTTCCCAAGCAGTTCATGGACGTCTTGGCGATCACTTTGACATTCAGTGATTCCATGCCCCCATCCATACTTATTTTTTTAAAAGTACATGTTGGGTTAAAAAACTGATATTGAAGATAGATTCTTTTTTTCTGTAATAATAATTAATTCATAAAATATAACTCAACTTTAAATCAAGCAATTATCACATTAAAGGTTGACTTTAATTTTATTTCTATAAAGAGATAATATAAAAATAATGGAGTATATCACAGAAGCATTTCATTTTAGTTATTTTTATTAAATAATTAGATTATATTATTAGAATATTTCACCCAAACAAAATAAAAATAAATAAATTTAATGTTTTAGTAATCAGTTTACTAACCAAATATTAGTTTTATTGTAAGAGTGTAGATGGCGGCATGATGAAAAAATGAAACCTGTTGGATGTTGTTGATTTTATGATGATAATTAAATGATTAAATCTGTTGTGGACAGGTTCATTCATAACTTAGAATAACGTAAGAATGGGTTTGACCCCCCACCCATCCCTCAAGTAATAATAATATAATCTAATTATTTAATAAAAATAACTAAAATGAAATGCCTTCTGTGTTACATTCCAATATTTTTATATTATCTCTTTATAGAAATAAAATTAAAGTCAACCTTTAATGTGATAATTGCTTGATTTAAAGTTGAGTTATATTTTATTAATTAATTATTATTACAGAAATAAAAAGAATCTATCTTCAATATCAGTTTTTTAACCAAACATGTACTTTTTAAAAATAAGTATAGATGGCAGCATAGAAACACTGAATGTCAAAGTGATCGCTAAGACGTCCAAGAACTGCTCTTGGGAAATCCAACTCCCTGCGCATGTGCAGTGAGGCATTAATAAAATAAGATTTCCTAGATTTAACGTCTAATCTATTACATTAATGTTAAGTGCATATTTTGTTTAAAGTGATATTTATGGTATTCTGGACGTCGATCCCAGTTGCGAAAAGAGTAAGTACAAAAAATGAAAAAGGTTTTTATGTTATGAGTACTATTACACCATTTGTACAGTCACCATGACCAATACGCCTGTAAACCTGGAGAACACCCTATTGTCTTTGTCGATGAACACCCTGTCCATGTTTTTACGATTGCCCCGACCATTAGACCAAGTGTGCCTTTGTGATAACATTGTGTTCTTGTTTTCCCTGGACTACTGCATACTGTGGTCCTCCTGCAGCTGCCCACTGTTGGGTTTTATCAGTGATGCGTATTTTTCTTTTCGTGAGATGTGAGGAGAGAAAGCGTGTTGTTTTTTATGTTAGGAAAATTGTTTCTCGTTTGAGACTTTTGGTTTTGGAGAGGGAGAGTCTGGTTTTTATGTACGTGTAACGTGATATTCATTTGAGAGTTGCCTTCCCGCTACCAACAACCATGCTGGTCGCGTGGTGGGGCTGTCCGTTAGTTTCATTTGTTAAGGGGTGTCGGAACCCGAAAATCGTCAAAAAATGACATTTTGAGATTTTGATGGTTTTATAATCTTCAGACCTTTTCCTTTCTAACGATACCTTATTTTTGTCTCTACGATAATTAGAAGTGGTAAAAAAGTAGTTTTGAATGCGAGTGAGTCCCGCGAAGAAAGGTAAACAAACCAGCGTGCAGCCCCAGCTGGCGCTTGTCAGCAGATGTTTTGGTTTTCCACTGGCATGTTCAACATTAACCAGAATAAATAAACAGAAAAAGCTGCTCTATATTCAAGCCTCACATTTTATTTTATAGCCATTTTGTGGTTTGCCTTATTTAACTGTATTTGTGTCTGTAAATTCTTTGTATATTTTGTATACTTTGATTAGCACGTTGAATTTTTGCGATTCTTCTACCGATTATTCTTCTGCTAATATTTTGCAATATTTTTGGCATTAAATACTATATTATTTGCTGGAAATTGATCTGCATTGGTGTTTCATCAATTTATAATGCCTAGATCATCTGCGAGAGTGTTTAAAAAGCGGAGAGGTCGAAACACGAAGAGGAAGAGCGATGCATCTGAGAATTCTGATGATCAAAGTCCTTCATCTCCTGTGCTAAACCTGTCTGCTAGTGAGAAAAAAATTGGAGCCAACTCATCATTCTCGAATGAAGACCCATCTGGATTACGGAATGTCATCATGGACCTGAATCTTCTGGCATGTGTTTTCAACGAAGCTGTAAAGTGCTTGATGTGTGCTACTACTGGCCTTCAGCTTCTTATTGACAAGGAAAACTGTGGTGCAGCATTAAAACTTGAACTGAACTGTCCAAACTGCTCCCACAAGTATGAGTTCTGTTCGTCAAAACAGCAGGACTCAAACTTCTATGATGTGAATACCAGACTTGTCTTTGCAATGAGGAGTATTGGAGGAGGTGCCACAAGTGCGAGAATGTTCTGTGGAGTCATGAACTTGCCACCACCCCCAACAAAGTTCAACACCTACAACAACATCCTCCTCAGTGCTGCGAAGGAAACCTGCGAGGACACCATGCTGGAAGCTGCGAGGGAAGCTGTAGAAGCCAACAGTGGAGACAAAGACATAACAGTTGCTGTTGACGGGACGTGGCAGAAGAGAGGATATTCGTCAAAGAATGGTGTGGTAACTGTCACCAGTGTTGCCACAGGTAAGGTCCTGGATGTTGAAATCCTCTCCAAACATTGTTTGTGTCCAGACAAGAAGAACCACCTCACCAATTGTAAAAAGAACTTCGAGGGATACAGTGGAAGAATGGAAGTGGAGGGAGCCCTTTCGATGTTCAGCCGCTCAGAAACCAAGTACGGTGCTCGTTGTACTTGGGTGATGGAGACTCCAAAGCATATGACAACATTGCTGCCAACAACGTATATGGAGACGAGTGTCAAAATTGGAATGCATTGGGCATGTGATGAAGAGGATGGGAACTCGACTTCGACGATTAAAAGTCCAAATGCGAGGGAAAAAGCTCAGTGACGGAAAGCCCCTGTCTGGCAAAAACCGCTTCACGGATGCCGAAATTGACCGAATCCAGACTTACTATGGTTTGGCCATCAGGAGGAATTACGCCAGTGTGTCGGGTATGAAACAAGCCATATGGGCAATCTTTCTACATAAACGTTCCACTGATGACGACCCACATCACTATTTTTGCCCATCAGGTCCCGACACATGGTGTAAATTCAAAAAGGCGGAACAACTTGGAGAGACATTCCATCACAAGAACAGTCTACCAGTTGCTGTGGTGGAGGCTATGAGGCCTATTTTCACGGATTTAGCCAAGAAGGAGCTCCTCGAGAAGTGCACACACGGAATGACTCAAAATCCCAACGAAAGTGTGAACAACGTCATATGGTCCAGAGTTCCTAAGAAGACATTTGTTCACATTGAAACCCTCTCCTTAGGAACATATGATGCAGTCTCATCGTTCAACGTGGGTAACTTCTGCAAACTCCAAACTTTACGAAGACTTGGCATCGAACCCGGGGACTACATGCAGGATGCGATGGAATCACTCGACAAGGAGAGAATTTCGAAAGCCAGATACGCTAATCTACAGAAGACGAAAGAAGTTAGGACCCACAATAGACTTAAAAGAAAGATGGAGGATGAGGATATCAAAAATAATGCTGATGATATGGACTATGGAGCAGGATTATATTGAGAGGTAGGTGCTTTTACATTAAAATGCGTTTTTCTCAAAATGTGATATTTTTGGTTTCGATGTACCTTTTCTCAGAAACTACTACTCATATAAGTCTAATTTTTTTACTGCATGTTAAATATGTTACCTACTTTATACTGAAAAAAGGATTTATAAAAAAAACAAAAACTTTTTTTTTAATTAAATAATTTTGAGTGAAGAATGTGCTGATTTTCATTATTTTTACGTAACAGGCTGAAAAATTTAAATAAATAAAAAAAATTACAAATCCTTTTTTCAGTACAGTTTCACATCTATAATTAACTTACATTTCCATTTTTAAACTTGTATCTATTATAGATGCTGAGAAAAGGTACATCGAAAAAACGGTGTTTTGGGCAGTCGTTAAAATTTTTAAAATTTTTTTTAAATATACAAATAATGAATATTTTGATAAAATTTTTTCACAGTATAATGATATAGATGTAGTTAACCTGTGTAAAAATTTTCAACCATGTATCTATAATACATCCAGAGGAAAGGTACATTTACCATGATCGGATGCTGCGTTGTCGTTACTAGGGTTCCGACTCCCCTTAATAGGTTGCAAACTTACACTCCGATCGGTTCGAAACGGCTCATAATCAGTTCTCTGGCGCGAGCCGCTTCACTTGGCACCAACCGCATTTTCGTCCGACCCATAGACTAGGAGTTGGTTAATAGGGTGCAAACTTACACTCCGATCGGTTCGAAACGGCTCATAATCAGTTCTCTGGCGCGAGCCGGTTCAGTTGGCACCAACCGCATTTCCGTCCGACTTATATATCAGGAGTTGGTTAATAGGGTGCAAACTTACACTCCGATAGGTTCGAAACGGCTCATAATCAGTTCTCTGGCGCGAGCCGGTTCAGTTGGCACCAACCGCATTTCCGTCCGACCCTTAGATCAGGAGTTGGTTAATAGGGTGCAAACTTACACTCCGATCGGTTCGAGACGGCTCATAATCAGTTCTCTGGCACGAGCCGGTTCAGTCGGCACCAACCGCATTTCCGTCCGACCCATAGACTAGGAGTTGGTTAATAGGGTGCAAACTTACACTCCGATCGGTTCGAAACGGCTCATAATCAGTTCTCTGGCGCGAGTCGGTTCAGTTGGCACCAACCGCATTTCCGTCCGACCAATATATCAGGAGTTGGTTAATAGGGTGCAAACTTACACTCCGATCGGTTCGAAACGGCTCATAATCAGTTCTCTGGCGCGAGCCGGTTCAGTTGGCACCAACCGCATTTCCGTCCGACCCTTAGATCAGGAGTTGGTTAATAGGTTGCAAACTTACACTCCGATCGGTTCGAAACGGCTCATAATCAGTTCTCTGGCGCGAGCCGCTTCACTTGGCACCAACCGCATTTTCGTCCGACCCATAGACTAGGAGTTGGTTAATAGGGTGCAAACTTACACTCCGATCGGTTCGAAACGGCTCATAATCAGTTCTCTGGCGCGAGTCGGTTCAGTTGGCACCAACCGCATTTCCGTCCGACCCTTAGATCAGGAGTTGGTTAATAGGGTGCAAACTTACACTCCGATCGGTTCGAGACGGCTCATAATCAGTTCTCTGGCGCGAGCCGGTTCAGTTGGCACCAACCGCATTTCCGTCCGACCCTTAGATCAGGAGTTGGTTAATAGGGTGCAAACTTACACTCCGATCGGTTCGAGACGGCTCATAATCAGTTCTCTGGCGCGAGCCTGTTCAGTTGGCCCCAACCGCATTTCCGTCCAACCCATAGATCAGGAGTTGGTTAATAGGGTGCAAACTTACACTCCGATCGGTTCGAGACGGCTCATAATCAGTTCTCTGGCGCGAGCCGGTTCAGTTGGCACCAACCGCATTTCCGTCCGACCCTTAGATCAGGAGTTGGTTAATAGGGTGCAAACTTACACTCCGATCGGTTCGAGACGGCTCATAATCAGTTCTCTGGCGCGAGCCGGTTCAGTTGGCACCAACCGCATTTCCGTCAAACCAATATATCAGGAGTTGGTTAATAGGTTGCAAACTTACACTCCGATCGGTTCGAAACGGCTCATAATCAGTTCTCTGGCGCGAGCCGCTTCACTTGGCACCAACCGCATTTTCGTCCGACCCATAGACTAGGAGTTGGTTAATAGGGTGCAAACTTACACTCCGATCGGTTCGAAACGGCTCATAATCAGTTCTCTGGCGCGAGTCGGTTCAGTTGGCACCAACCGCATTTCCGTCCGACCCTTAGATCAGGAGTTGGTTAATAGGGTGCAAACTTACACTCCGAAAGGTTCGAGACGGCTCATAATCAGTTCTCTGGCACGAGCCGGTTCAGTTGGCACCAACCGCATTTCCGTCCGACCCATAGACTAGGAGTTGGTTAATAGGGTGCAAACTTACACTCCGATCGGTTCGAAACGGCTCATAATCAGTTCTCTGGCGCGAGTCGGTTCAGTTGGCACCAACCGCATTTCCGTCCGACCAATATATCAGGAGTTGGTTAATAGGGTGCAAACTTACACTCCGATCGGTTCGAAACGGCTCATAATCAGTTCTCTGGCGCGAGCCGGTTCAGTTGGCACCAACCGCAATTCCGTCCGACCCTTAGATCAGGAGTTGGTTAATAGGGTGCAAACTTACACTCCGATCGGTTCGAGACGGCTCATAATCAGTTCTCTGGCGCGAGCCGGTTCAGTTGGCACCAACCGCATTTCCGTCAAACCAATATATCAGGAGTTGGTTAATAGGTTGCAAACTTACACTCCGATCGGTTCGAAACGGCTCATAATCAGTTCTCTGGCGCGAGTCGCTTCACTTGGCACCAACCGCATTTTCGTCCGACCCATAGACTAGGAGTTGGTTAATAGGGTGCAAACTTACACTCCGATCGGTTCGAAACGGCTCATAATCAGTTCTCTGGCGCGAGTCGGTTCAGTTGGCACCAACCGCATTTCCGTCCGACCCTTAGATCAGGAGTTGGTTAATAGGGTGCAAACTTACACTCCGATCGGTTCGAGACGGCTCATAATCAGTTCTCTGGCGCGAGCCGGTTCAGTTGGCACCAACCGCATTTCCGTCCGACCCTTAGATCAGGAGTTGGTTAATAGGGTGCAAACTTACACTCCGATCGGTTCGAGACGGCTCATAATCAGTTCTCTGGCGCGAGCCTGTTCAGTTGGCCCCAACCGCATTTCCGTCCAACCCATAGATCAGGAGTTGGTTAATAGGGTGCAAACTTACACTCCGATCGGTTCGAAACGGCTCATAATCAGTTCTCTGGCGCGAGTCGCTTCACTTGGCACCAACCGCATTTCCGTCCGACCCTTAGATCAGGAGTTGGTTAATAGGGTGCAAACTTACACTCCGATCGGTTCGAGACGGCTCATAATCAGTTCTCTGGCGCGAGCCTGTTCAGTTGGCCCCAACCGCATTTCCGTCCAACCCATAGATCAGGAGTTGGTTAATAGGGTGCAAACTTACACTCCGATCGGTTCGAGACGGCTCATAATCAGTTCTCTGGCGCGAGCCGGTTCAGTTGGCACCAACCGCATTTCCGTCCGACCAATAGATCAGGAGTTGGTTAATAGGGTGCAAACTTACACTCCGATCGGTTCGAGACGGCTCATAATCAGTTCTCTGGCGCGAGCCGGTTCAGTTGGCACCAACCGCATTTCCGTCAAACCAATATATCAGGAGTTGGTTAATAGGTTGCAAACTTACACTCCGATCGGTTCGAAACGGCTCATAATCAGTTCTCTGGCGCGAGCCGCTTCACTTGGCACCAACCGCATTTTCGTCCGACCCATAGACTAGGAGTTGGTTAATAGGGTGCAAACTTACACTCCGATCGGTTCGAAACGGCTCATAATCAGTTCTCTGGCGCGAGCCGGTTCAGTTGGCACCAACCGCATTTCCGTCCGACTTATATATCAGGAGTTGGTTAATAGGGTGCAAACTTACACTCCGATAGGTTCGAAATGGCTCATAATCAGTTCTCTGGCGCGAGCCGGTTCAGTTGGCACCAACCGCATTTCCGTCCGACCCTTAGATCAGGAGTTGGTTAATAGGGTGCAAACTTACACTCCGATCGGTTCGAGACGGCTCATAATCAGTTCTCTGACACGAGCCGGTTCAGTTGGCACCAACCGCATTTCCGTCCGACCCATAGACTAGGAGTTGGTTAATAGGGTGCAAACTTACACTCCGATCGGTTCGAAACGGCTCATAATCAGTTCTCTGGCGCGAGTCGGTTCAGTTGGCACCAACCGCATTTCCGTCCGACCCTTAGATCAGGAGTTGGTTAATAGGGTGCAAACTTACACTCCGATCGGTTCGAGACGGCTCATAATCAGTTCTCTGGAGCGAGCCGGTTCAGTTGGCACCAACCGCATTTCCGTCAAACCAATATATCAGGAGTTGGTTAATAGGTTGCAAACTTACACTCCGATCGGTTCGAAACGGCTCATAATCAGTTCTCTGGCGCGAGCCGGTTCAGTTGGCACCAACCGCATTTCCGTCCGACCCTTAGATCAGGAGTTGGTTAATAGGGTGCAAACTTACACTCCGATCGGTTCGAAACGGCTCATAATCAGTTCTCTGGCGCGAGCCGGTTCAGTTGGCACCAACCGCATTTCCGTCCGACTTATATATCAGGAGTTGGTTAATAGGGTGCAAACTTACACTCCGATAGGTTCGAAACGGCTCATAATCAGTTCTCTGGCGCGAGTCGGTTCAGTTGGCACCAACCGCATTTCCGTCCGACCAATATATCAGGAGTTGGTTAATAGGGTGCAAACTTACACTCCGATCGGTTCGAGACGGCTCATAATCAGTTCTCTGGCGCGAGCCGGTTCAGTTGGCACCAACCGCATTTCCGTCAAACCAATATATCAGGAGTTGGTTAATAGGTTGCAAACTTACACTCCGATCGGTTCGAAACGGCTCATAATCAGTTCTCTGGCGCGAGCCGCTTCACTTGGCACCAACCGCATTTTCGTCCGACCCATAGACTAGGAGTTGGTTAATAGGGTGCAAACTTACACTCCGATCGGTTCGAAACGGCTCATAATCAGTTCTCTGGCGCGAGCCGGTTCAGTTGGCACCAACCGGATTTCCGTCCGACTTATATATCAGGAGTTGGTTAATAGGATGCAAACTTACACTCCGATAGGTTCGAAACGGCTCATAATCAGTTCTCTGGCGCGAGCCGGTTCAGTTGGCACCAACCGCATTTCCGTCCGACCCTTAGATCAGGAGTTGGTTAATAGGGTGCAAACTTACACTCCGATCGGTTCGAGACGGCTCATAATCAGTTCTCTGGCGCGAGCCGGTTCAGTTGGCACCAACCGCATTTCCGTCAAACCAATATATCAGGAGTTGGTTAATAGGTTGCAAACTTACACTCCGATCGGTTCGAAACGGCTCATAATCAGTTCTCTGGCGCGAGCCGGTTCAGTTGGCACCAACCGCATTTCCGTCCGACCCTTAGATCAGGAGTTGGTTAATAGGGTGCAAACTTACACTCCGATCGGTTCGAAACGGCTCATAATCAGTTCTCTGGCGCGAGCCGGTTCAGTTGGCACCAACCGCATTTCCGTCCGACTTATATATCAGGAGTTGGTTAATAGGGTGCAAACTTACACTCCGATAGGTTCGAAACGGCTCATAATCAGTTCTCTGGCGCGAGTCGGTTCAGTTGGCACCAACCGCATTTCCGTCCGACCAATATATCAGGAGTTGGTTAATAGGGTGCAAACTTACACTCCGATCGGTTCGAGACGGCTCATAATCAGTTCTCTGGCGCGAGCCGGTTCAGTTGGCACCAACCGCATTTCCGTCAAACCAATATATCAGGAGTTGGTTAATAGGTTGCAAACTTACACTCCGATCGGTTCGAAACGGCTCATAATCAGTTCTCTGGCGCGAGCCGCTTCACTTGGCACCAACCGCATTTTCGTCCGACCCATAGACTAGGAGTTGGTTAATAGGGTGCAAACTTACACTCCGATCGGTTCGAAACGGCTCATAATCAGTTCTCTGGCGCGAGCCGGTTCAGTTGGCACCAACCGCATTTCCGTCCGACTTATATATCAGGAGTTGGTTAATAGGGTGCAAACTTACACTCCGATAGGTTCGAAACGGCTCATAATCAGTTCTCTGGCGCGAGCCGGTTCAGTTGGCACCAACCGCATTTCCGTCCGACCCTTAGATCAGGAGTTGGTTAATAGGGTGCAAACTTACACTCCGATCGGTTCGAGACGGCTCATAATCAGTTCTCTGGCACGAGCCGGTTCAGTTGGCACCAACCGCATTTCCGTCCGACCCATAGACTAGGAGTTGGTTAATAGGGTGCAAACTTACACTCCGATCGGTTCGAAACGGCTCATAATCAGTTCTCTGGCGCGAGTCGGTTCAGTTGGCACCAACCGCATTTCCGTCCGACCAATATATCAGGAGTTGGTTAATAGGGTGCAAACTTACACTCCGATCGGTTCGAAACGGCTCATAATCAGTTCTCTGGCGCGAGCCGGTTCAGTTGGCACCAACCGCATTTCCGTCCGACCCTTAGATCAGGAGTTGGTTAATAGGGTGCAAACTTACACTCCGATCGGTTCGAGACGGCTCATAATCAGTTCTCTGGCGCGAGCCGGTTCAGTTGGCACCAACCGCATTTCCGTCAAACCAATATATCAGGAGTTGGTTAATAGGTTGCAAACTTACACTCCGATTGGTTCGAAACGGCTCATAATCAGTTCTCTGGCGCGAGCCGCTTCACTTGGCACCAACCGCATTTTCGTCCGACCCATAGACTAGGAGTTGGTTAATAGGGTGCAAACTTACACTCCGATCGGTTCGAAACGGCTCATAATCAGTTCTCTGGCGCGAGTCGGTTCAGTTGGCACCAACCGCATTTCCGTCCGACCCTTAGATCAGGAGTTGGTTAATAGGGTGCAAACTTACACTCCGATCGGTTCGAGACGGCTCATAATCAGTTCTCTGGCGCGAGCCGGTTCAGTTGGCACCAACCGCATTTCCGTCCGACCCTTAGATCAGGAGTTGGTTAATAGGGTGCAAACTTACACTCCGATCGGTTCGAGACGGCTCATAATCAGTTCTCTGGCGCGAGCCTGTTCAGTTGGCCCCAACCGCATTTCCGTCCAACCCATAGATCAGGAGTTGGTTAATAGGGTGCAAACTTACACTCCGATCGGTTCGAGACGGCTCATAATCAGTTCTCTGGCGCGAGCCGGTTCAGTTGGCACCAACCGCATTTCCGTCCGACCCTTAGATCAGGAGTTGGTTAATAGGGTGCAAACTTACACTCCGATCGGTTCGAGACGGCTCATAATCAGTTCTCTGGCGCGAGCCGGTTCAGTTGGCACCAACCGCATTTCCGTCAAACCAATATATCAGGAGTTGGTTAATAGGTTGCAAACTTACACTCCGATTGGTTCGAAACGGCTCATAATCAGTTCTCTGGGCGCGAGTCGGTTCAGTTGGCACCAACCGCATTTCCGTCCGACCAATATATCATAAGTTGGTTAATAGGGTGCAAACTTACACTCCGATCGGTTCGAAACGGCTCATAATCAGTTCTCTGGCGCGAGCCGGTTCAGTTGGCACCAACCGCATTTCCGTCCGACCCTTAGATCAGGAGTTGGTTAATAGGGTGCAAACTTACACTCCGATCGGTTCGAGACGGCTCATAATCAGTTCTCTGGCGCGAGCCGGTTCAGTTGGCACCAACCGCATTTCCGTCAAACCAATATATTAGGAGTTGGTTAATAGGTTGCAAACTTACACTCCGATCGGTTCGAAACGGCTCATAATCAGTTCTCTGGCGCGAGCCGCTTCACTTGGCACCAACCGCATTTTCGTCCGACCCATAGACTAGGAGTTGGTTAATAGGGTGCAAACTTACACTCCGATCGGTTCGAAACGGCTTATAATCAGTTCTCTGGCGCGAGTCGGTTCAGTTGGCACCAACCGCATTTCCGTCCGACCCTTAGATCAGGAGTTGGTTAATAGGGTGCAAACTTACACTCCGATCGGTTCGAGACGGCTCATAATCAGTTCTCTGGCGCGAGCCGGTTCAGTTGGCACCAACCGCATTTCCGTCCGACCCTTAGATCAGGAGTTGGTTAATAGGGTGCAAACTTACACTCCGATCGGTTCGAGACGGCTCATAATCAGTTCTCTGGCGCGAGCCTGTTCAGTTGGCCCCAACCGCATTTCCGTCCGACCCATAGATCAGGAGTTGGTTAATAGGGTGCAAACTTACACTCCGATCGGTTCGAGACGGCTCATAATCAGTTCTCTGGCGCGAGCCGGTTCAGTTGGCACCAACCGCATTTCCGTCCGACCAATAGATCAGGAGTTGGTTAATAGGGTGCAAACTTACACTCCGATCGGTTCGAGACGGCTCATAATCAGTTCTCTGGCGCGAGCCGGTTCAGTTGGCACCAACCGCATTTCCGTCCGACTTATATATCAGGAGTTGGTTAATAGGGTGCAAACTTACACTCCGATAGGTTCGAAACGGCTCATAATCAGTTCTCTGGCGCGAGCCGGTTCAGTTGGCACCAACCGCATTTCCGTCCGACCCTTAGATCAGGAGTTGGTTAATAGGGTGCAAACTTACACTCCGATCGGTTCGAGACGGCTCATAATCAGTTCTCTGGCACGAGCCGGTTCAGTTGGCACCAACCGCATTTCCGTCCGACCCATAGACTAGGAGTTGGTTAATAGGGTGCAAACTTACACTCCGATCGGTTCGAAACGGCTCATAATCAGTTCTCTGGCGCGAGTCGGTTCAGTTGGCACCAACCGCATTTCCGTCCGACCCTTAGATCAGGAGTTGGTTAATACGGTGCAAACTTACACTCCGATCGGTTCGAGACGGCTCATAATCAGTTCTCTGGCGCGAGCCGGTTCAGTTGGCACCAACCGCATTTCCGTCAAACCAATATATCAGGAGTTGGTTAATAGGTTGCAAACTTACACTCCGATCGGTTCGAAACGGCTCATAATCAGTTCTCTGGCGCGAGCCGCTTCACTTGGCACCAACCGCATTTTCGTCCGACCCATAGACTAGGAGTTGGTTAATAGGGTGCAAACTTACACTCCGATCGGTTCGAAACGGCTCATAATCAGTTCTCTGGCGCGAGTCGGTTCAGTTGGCACCAACCGCATTTCCGTCCGACCCTTAGATCAGGAGTTGGTTAATAGGGTGCAAACTTACACTCCGATCGGTTCGAGACGGCTCATAATCAGTTCTCTGGCGCGAGCCGGTTCAGTTGGCACCAACCGCATTTCCGTCCGACCCTTAGATCAGGAGTTGGTTAATAGGGTGCAAACTTACACTCCGATCGGTTCGAGGCGGCTCATAATCAGTTCTCTGGCGCGAGCCTGTTCAGTTGGCCCCAACCGCATTTCCGTCCGACCCATAGATCAGGAGTTGGTTAATAGGGTGCAAACTTACACTCCGATCGGTTCGAGACGGCTCATAATCAGTTCTCTGGCGCGAGCCGGTTCAGTTGGCACCAACCGCATTTCCGTCCGACCAATAGATCAGGAGTTGGTTAATAGGGTGCAAACTTACACTCCGATCGGTTCGAGACGGCTCATAATCAGTTCTCTGGCGCGAGCCGGTTCAGTTGGCACCAACCGCATTTCCGTCCGACCCTTAGATCAGGAGTTGGTTAATAGGGTGCAAACTTACACTCCGATCGGTTCGAGACGGCTCATAATCAGTTCTCTGGCGCGAGCCTGTTCAGTTGGCCCCAACCGCATTTCCGTCCAACCCATAGATCAGGAGTTGGTTAATAGGGTGCAAACTTACACTCCGATCGGTTCGAGACGGCTCATAATCAGTTCTCTGGCGCGAGCCGGTTCAGTTGGCACCAACCGCATTTCCGTCCGACCCTTAGATCAGGAGTTGGTTAATAGGGTGCAAACTTACACTCCGATCGGTTCGAGACGGCTCATAATCAGTTCTCTGGCGCGAGCCGGTTCAGTTGGCACCAACCGCATTTCCGTCAAACCAATATATCAGGAGTTGGTTAATAGGTTGCAAACTTACACTCCGATCGGTTCGAAACGGCTCATAATCAGTTCTCTGGCGCGAGCCGCTTCACTTGGCACCAACCGCATTTTCGTCCGACCCATAGACTAGGAGTTGGTTAATAGGGTGCAAACTTACACTCCGATCGGTTCGAAACGGCTCATAATCAGTTCACTGGCGCGAGTCGGTTCAGTTGGCACCAACCGCATTTCCGTCCGACCCTTAGATCAGGAGTTGGTTAATAGGGTGCAAACTTACACTCCGATCGGTTCGAGACGGCTCATAATCAGTTCTCTGGCACGAGCCGGTTCAGTTGGCACCAACCGCATTTCCGTCCGACCCATAGACTAGGAGTTGGTTAATAGGGTGCAAACTTACACTCCGATCGGTTCGAAACGGCTCATAATCAGTTCTCTGGCGCGAGTCGTTTCAGTTGGCACCAACCGCATTTCCGTCCGACCAATATATCAGGAGTTGGTTAATAGGGTGCAAACTTACACTCCGATCGGTTCGAAACGGCTCATAATCAGGCTCTGGCGCGAGCCGGTTCAGTTGGCACCAACCGCATTTCCGTCCGACCCTTAGATCAGGAGTTGGTTAATAGGGTGCAAACTTACACTCCGATCGGTTCGAGACGGCTCATAATCAGTTCTCTGGCGCGAGCCGGTTCAGTTGGCACCAACCGCATTTCCGTCAAACCAATATATCAGGAGTTGGTTAATAGGTTGCAAACTTACACTCCGATCGGTTCGAAACGGCTCATAATCAGTTCTCTGGCGCGAGCCGCTTCACTTGGCACCAACCGCATTTTCGTCCGACCCATAGACTAGGAGTTGGTTAATAGGGTGCAAACTTACACTCCGATCGGTTCGAAACGGCTCATAATCAGTTCTCTGGCGCGAGTCGGTTCAGTTGGCACCAACCGCATTTCCGTCCGACCCTTAGATCAGGAGTTGGTTAATAGGGTGCAAACTTACACTCCGATCGGTTCGAGACGGCTCATAATCAGTTCTCTGGCGCGAGCCGGTTCAGTTGGCACCAACCGCATTTCCGTCCGACCCTTAGATCAGGAGTTGGTTAATAGGGTGCAAACTTACACTCCGATCGGTTCGAGACGGCTCATAATCAGTTCTCTGGCGCGAGCCGGTTCAGTTGGCACCAACCGCATTTCCGTCCGACCCTTAGATCAGGAGTTGGTTAATAGGGTGCAAACTTACACTCCGATCGGTTCGAGACGGCTCATAATCAGTTCTCTGGCGCGAGCCGGTTCAGTTGGCACCAACCGCATTTCCGTCAAACCAATATATCAGGAGTTGGTTAATAGGTTGCAAACTTACACTCCGATCGGTTCGAAACGGCTCATAATTAGTTCTCTGGCGCGAGCCGGTTCAGTTGGCACCAACCGCATTTCCGTCCGACCCTTAGATCAGGAGTTGGTTAATAGGGTGCAAACTTACACTCCGATCGGTTCGAAACGGCTCATAATCAGTTCTCTGGCGCGAGCCGGTTCAGTTGGCACCAACCGCATTTCCGTCCGACTTATATATCAGGAGTTGGTTAATAGGGTGCAAACTTACACTCCGATAGGTTCGAAACGGCTCATAATCAGTTCTCTGGCGCGAGTCGGTTCAGTTGGCACCAACCGCATTTCCGTCCGACCAATATATCAGGAGTTGGTTAATAGGGTGCAAACTTACACTCCGATCGGTTCGAGACGGCTCATAATCAGTTCTCTGGCGCGAGCCGGTTCAGTTGGCACCAACCGCATTTCCGTCAAACCAATATATCAGGAGTTGGTTAATAGGTTGCAAACTTACACTCCGATCGGTTCGAAACGGCTCATAATCAGTTCTCTGGCGCGAGCCGCTTCACTTGGCACCAACCGCATTTTCGTCCGACCCATAGACTAGGAGTTGGTTAATAGGGTGCAAACTTACACTCCGATCGGTTCGAAACGGCTCATAATCAGTTCTCTGGCGCGAGCCGGTTCAGTTGGCACCAACCGCATTTCCGTCCGACTTATATATCAGGAGTTGGTTAATAGGGTGCAAACTTACACTCCGATAGGTTCGAAACGGCTCATAATCAGTTCTCTGGCGCGAGCCGGTTCAGTTGGCACCAACCGCATTTCCGTCCGACCCTTAGATCAGGAGTTGGTTAATAGGGTGCAAACTTACACTCCGATCGGTTCGAGACGGCTCATAATCAGTTCTCTCGCACGAGCCGGTTCAGTTGGCACCAACCGCATTTCCGTCCGACCCATAGACTAGGAGTTGGTTAATAGGGTGCAAACTTACACTCCGATCGGTTCGAAACGGCTCATAATCAGTTCTCTGGCGCGAGTCGGTTCAGTTGGCACCATCCGCATTTCCGTCCGACCAATATATCAGGAGTTGGTTAATAGGGTGCAAACTTACACTCCGATCGGTTCGAAACGGCTCATAATCAGTTCTCTGGCGCGAGCCGGTTCAGTTGGCACCAACCGCATTTCCGTCCGACCCTTAGATCAGGAGTTGGTTAATAGGGTGCAAACTTACACTCCGATCGGTTCGAGACGGCTCATAATCAGTTCTCTGGCGCGAGCCGGTTCAGTTGGCACCAACCGCATTTCCGTCAAACCAATATATCAGGAGTTGGTTAATAGGTTGCAAACTTACACTCCGATCGGTTCGAAACGGCTCATAATCAGTTCTCTGGCGCGAGCCGCTTCACTTGGCACCAACCGCATTTCCGTCCGACCCTTAGATCAGGAGTTGGTTAATAGGGTGCAAACTTACACTCCGATCGGTTCGAGACGGCTCATAATCAGTTCTCTGGCGCGAGCCTGTTCAGTTGGCCCCAACCGCATTTCCGTCCAACCCATAGATCAGGAGTTGGTTAATAGGGTGCAAACTTACACTCCGATCGGTTCGAGACGGCTCATAATCAGTTCTCTGGCGCGAGCCGGTTCAGTTGGCACCAACCGCATTTCCGTCCGACCCTTAGATCAGGAGTTGGTTAATAGGGTGCAAACTTACACTCCGATCGGTTCGAGACGGCTCATAATCAGTTCTCTGGCGCGAGCCGGTTCAGTTGGCACCAACCGCATTTCCGTCAAACCAATATATCAGGAGTTGGTTAATAGGTTGCAAACTTACACTCCGATCGGTTCGAAACGGCTCATAATCAGTTCTCTGGCGCGAGCCGCTTCACTTGGCACCAACCGCATTTTCGTCCGACCCATAGACTAGGAGTTGGTTAATAGGGTGCAAACTTACACTCCGATCGGTTCGAAACGGCTCATAATCAGTTCACTGGCGCGAGTCGGTTCAGTTGGCACCAACCGCATTTCCGTCCGACCCTTAGATCAGGTGTTGGTTAATAGGGTGCAAACTTACACTCCGATCGGTTCGAGACGGCTCATAATCAGTTCTCTGGCACGAGCCGGTTCAGTTGGCACCAACCGCATTTCCGTCCGACCCATAGACTAGGAGTTGGTTAATAGGGTGCAAACTTACACTCCGATCGGTTCGAAACGGCTCATAATCAGTTCTCTGGCGCGAGTCGGTTCAGTTGGCACCAACCGCATTTCCGTCCGACCAATATATCAGGAGTTGGTTAATAGGGTGCAAACTTACACTCCGATCGGTTCGAAACGGCTCATAATCAGTTCTCTGGCGCGAGCCGGTTCAGTTGGCACCAACCGCATTTCCGTCCGACCCTTAGATCAGGAGTTGGTTAATAGGGTGCAAACTTACACTCCGATCGGTTCGAGACGGCTCATAATCAGTTCTCTGGCGCGAGCCGGTTCAGTTGGCACCAACCGCATTTCCGTCAAACCAATATATCAGGAGTTGGTTAATAGGTTGCAAACTTACACTCCGATCGGTTCGAAACGGCTCATAATCAGTTCTCTGGCGCGAGCCGCTTCACTTGGCACCAACCGCATTTTCGTCCGACCCATAGACTAGGAGTTGGTTAATAGGGTGCAAACTTACACTCCGATCGGTTCGAGACGGCTCATAATCAGTTCTCTGGCGCGAGCCGGTTCAGTTGGCACCAACCGCATTTCCGTCCGACCCTTAGATCAGGAGTTGGTTAATAGGGTGCAAACTTACACTCCGATCGGTTCGAGACGGCTCATAATCAGTTCTCTGGCGCGAGCCGGTTCAGTTGGCACCAACCGCATTTCCGTCCGACCCTTAGATCAGGAGTTGGTTAATAGGGTGCAAACTTACACTCCGATCGGTTCGAGACGGCTCATAATCAGTTCTCTGGCGCGAGCCGGTTCAGTTGGCACCAACCGCATTTCCGTCAAACCAATATATCAGGAGTTGGTTAATAGGTTGCAAACTTACACTCCGATCGGTTCGAAACGGCTCATAATCAGATCTCTGGCGCGAGCCGCTTCACTTGGCAACAACCGCATTTTCGTCCGACCCATAGACTAGGAGTTGGTTAATAGGGTGCAAACTTACACTCCGATCGGTTCGAAACGGCTCATAATCAGTTCTCTGGCGCGAGTCGGTTCAGTTGGCACCAACCGCATTTCCGTCCGACCCTTAGATCAGGAGTTGGTTAATAGGGTGCAAACTTACACTCCGATCGGTTCGAGACGGCTCATAATCAGTTCTCTGGCGCGAGCCGGTTCAGTTGGCACCAACCGCATTTCCGTCCGACCCTTAGATCAGGAGTTGGTTAATAGGGTGCAAACTTACACTCCGATCGGTTCGAGACGGCTCATAATCAGTTCTCTGGCGCGAGCCTGTTCAGTTGGCCCCAACCGCATTTCCGTCCGACCCATAGATCAGGAGTTGGTTAATAGGGTGCAAACTTACACTCCGATCGGTTCGAGACGGCTCATAATCAGTTCTCTGGCGCGAGCCGGTTCAGTTGGCACCAACCGCATTTCCGTCCGACCAATAGATCAGGAGTTGGTTAATAGGGTGCAAACTTACACTCCGATCGGTTCGAGACGGCTCATAATCAGTTCTCTGGCGCGAGCCGGTTCAGTTGGCACCAACCGCATTTCCGTCCGACTTATATATCAGGAGTTGGTTAATAGGGTGCAAACTTACACTCCGATAGGTTCGAAACGGCTCATAATCAGTTCTCTGGCGCGAGCCGGTTCAGTTGGCACCAACCGCATTTCCGTCCGACCCTTAGATCAGGAGTTGGTTAATAGGGTGCAAACTTACACTCCGATCGGTTCGAGACGGCTCATAATCAGTTCTCTGGCACGAGCCGGTTCAGTTGGCACCAACCGCATTTCCGTCCGACCCATAGACTAGGAGTTGGTTAATAGGGTGCAAACTTACACTCCGATCGGTTCGAAACGGCTCATAATCAGTTCTCTGGGCGCGAGTCGGTTCAGTTGGCACCAACCGCATTTCCGTCCGACCAATATATCATAAGTTGGTTAATAGGGTGCAAACTTACACTCCGATCGGTTCGAAACGGCTCATAATCAGTTCTCTGGTGCGAGCCGGTTCAGTTGGCACCAACCGCATTTCCGTCCGACCCTTAGATCAGGAGTTGGTTAATAGGGTGCAAACTTACACTCCGATCGGTTCGAGACGGCTCATAATCAGTTCTCTGGCGCGAGCCGGTTCAGTTGGCACCAACCGCATTTCCGTCAAACCAATATATTAGGAGTTGGTTAATAGGTTGCAAACTTACACTCCGATCGGTTCGAAACGGCTCATAATCAGTTCTCTGGCGCGAGCCGCTTCACTTGGCACCAACCGCATTTTCGTCCGACCCATAGACTAGGAGTTGGTTAATAGGGTGCAAACTTACACTCCGATCGGTTCGGAACGGCTTATAATCAGTTCTCTGGCGCGAGTCGGTTCAGTTGGCACCAACCGCATTTCCGTCCGACCCTTAGATCAGGAGTTGGTTAATAGGGTGCAAACTTACACTCCGATCGGTTCGAGACGGCTCATAATCAGTTCTCTGGCGCGAGCCGGTTCAGTTGGCACCAACCGCATTTCCGTCCGACCCTTAGATCAGGAGTTGGTTAATAGGGTGCAAACTTACACTCCGATCGGTTCGAGACGGCTCATAATCAGTTCTCTGGCGCGAGCCGGTTCAGTTGGCACCAACCGCATTTCCGTCAAACCAATATATTAGGAGTTGGTTAATAGGTTGCAAACTTACACTCCGATCGGTTCGAAACGGCTCATAATCAGTTCTCTGGCGCGAGCCGCTTCACTTGGCACCAACCGCATTTTCGTCCGACCCATAGACTAGGAGTTGGTTAATAGGGTGCAAACTTACACTCCGATCGGTTCGAAACGGCTTATAATCAGTTCTCTGGCGCGAGTCGGTTCAGTTGGCACCAACCGCATTTCCGTCCGACCCTTAGATCAGGAGTTGGTTAATAGGGTGCAAACTTACACTCCGATCGGTTCGAGACGGCTCATAATCAGTTCTCTGGCGCGAGCCGGTTCAGTTGGCACCAACCGCATTTCCGTCCGACCCTTAGATCAGGAGTTGGTTAATAGGGTGCAAACTTACACTCCGATCGGTTCGAGACGGCTCATAATCAGTTCTCTGGCGCGAGCCTGTTCAGTTGGCCCCAACCGCATTTCCGTCCGACCCATAGATCAGGAGTTGGTTAATAGGGTGCAAACTTACACTCCGATCGGTTCGAGACGGCTCATAATCAGTTCTCTGGCGCGAGCCGGTTCAGTTGGCACCAACCGCATTTCCGTCCGACCAATAGATCAGGAGTTGGTTAATAGGGTGCAAACTTACACTCCGATCGGTTCGAGACGGCTCATAATCAGTTCTCTGGCGCGAGCCGGTTCAGTTGGCACCAACCGCATTTCCGTCCGACTTATATATCAGGAGTTGGTTAATAGGGTGCAAACTTACACTCCGATAGGTTCGAAACGGCTCATAATCAGTTCTCTGGCGCGAGCCGGTTCAGTTGGCACCAACCGCATTTCCGTCCGACCCTTAGATCAGGAGTTGGTTAATAGGGTGCAAACTTACACTCCGATCGGTTCGAGACGGCTCATAATCAGTTCTCTGGCACGAGCCGGTTCAGTTGGCACCAACCGCATTTCCGTCCGACCCATAGACTAGGAGTTGGTTAATAGGGTGCAAACTTACACTCCGATCGGTTCGAAACGGCTCATAATCAGTTCTCTGGCGCGAGTCGGTTCAGTTGGCACCAACCGCATTTCCGTCCGACCCTTAGATCAGGAGTTGGTTAATAGGGTGCAAACTTACACTCCGATCGGTCTCCTTTCCTTGAACTTTTTACTTAAAAATGTGTGAAATTTATAAATAAGGATATTTTCTAATATTATTGATTCACTAATAAATATTATGTTATGTAAGCATTTTTACTAATATTATGTAATTATGTTTTAATTATGCTTATGTAATATAATGTTTTAAAAGTATGTTAATCCAAAGTTTTTAAGAATTATAACTGAAGGGTTTTTTGTGAACAGAAATTTAACTTTTACAGAAATGAATTCTGTGAATAAATTAATTCTCTGAAATCAGACTTACTCCCCACATGTAAGTTTTATTATGAAACGAAATCAGAGTACATAGACCAAAAATTTATAAGGGTTAAGTAAATATTATACTGGTGTTTCAAAAGTCAGTTTCACTGCTTTTATTTGGAACCAACGCCTCCATGGAAATATGGTCTACCCCTATGTAAGTGACCCTAAAAAATCCACTGAGAAAACTTACACTTACAGTAGCTCTAAAGGCAAAATAAAAAAGTTTAAAAAAATTATTTAAAAATGGAGGAGATAGGCCCAAAAGTATAATGAGAGTATTTTTGTCATTGGAATTAAAAACGCACTGAAACCCTTTTAAGGTATATTATTTAAAGGTAAAGTAAAGGCACTCCTTATGTAAGCATCACTGGCTTCCCATGTTGTCTGGAAAAATAAGCAAAGAGCAAACCCGTCCCCCCTTAGGTGCTTACATAATATTTGAACGGCCCCTGTAGAAATAATTTTTTATTAAAATAATCCACATTTTGTAAATCTAAATAAAAATAAACTGATTGTTGCAAACCAAGGATAAGAAATACAACCAAATTTGAGAAACATGTAAGAGAAATATATATATTGATGATTAAAAGAAAGGTTTAAAAAAACTTTTGCTTAAACTTTTCCAAACTGTGAAAAAAAATGCTTACGCTAGGTATAATTCATGAAAGTAAAAATTGTAAAACAGAACATTCAGAACTCTTAAATATTCCTAAACATATTCTCAAAACTCTCCAAAAACGCGAATTATGCCAAAATTTGGCAACCCCATTCAAGACCATGGTGGAAATATCCAAGTCCAAACGCATGCGCCTGAGTCTTCATTGGACGAAACGGTTGGGATCGGCATTTTCGCCGATCCCAACCGTTTCGTCCAACGAAGACTCAGGCGCATGCGTCGAAGTCTGAGGTTGTTCCAGTTGTTACATTTTGCTTGGCGGTTAAATTGGGCTTGTTCTGATTGGCGATAAAACTACTTGGATATATTCTGTGGGTTTTTTTTCGTTTACAAGTTTATACATTTTTAGCGGAATTGGGGGATGGGATATTTTAGATTTCAGCCAATTTTTGTAAAGCCATAGTACTTATCTTACTTGTTAAAGTAAAATATCATTTAAAAGTTTTAAATAATAATTTAAAAGTTTTAATCTACCTTTGTTCGTAATTGACAGTTAGGTACATAATAAATTTTTTGATCTGGTCCACTTATCTTACCTTTGGTATGTAACAAAAATCTATTCTAATGAGATTGTATTAAATACACAGTAATAAAGTCATTTTGACTTGAAAATGTGTGAAATTTATAAATGAGAATATTTTCTAATATTATATTGATACATTAATAAATATTATGTTATTATAAATATAATGTAATTATGTTTTAATTATGCTTTTGTAATATAATGTTTAAAAGTATGTTAATCCAAAGTTTAAAAGAATTATAACTGAAGGGTTTTTTTGGGAACAGAAATTTAACTTTTACAGAAAGGAATTCTGTGAATAAATGAATTCTCTGAAATCAGACTTACTCCCCACATGTGAGTAAGTTTTATTATGAAATAAAATCAAAGTATATAGACCAAAAATTTATATGGGTTAAGTAAATATATAGTGGTGTTTCAAAAGTCAGTTTCACTGCTTTTATTTGGAACCAAAGCCTCCTAGGCTCATGGAAATATGGTCTACCCCTATGTAAGTGACCCTAAAAAATCCACTAAGAAGACTTACACTTACAGTGCCTCTAAAGGCAAAATAAAAAAGTTAAAAAAATTAACGTAAAATGGAGGAGATAGACCCAAAACTATAATGAGAGTATTTTTGTCATTGGAATTAAAAATGCACTGAAAAAAATCATGAAAATCTCGTGATTATTCGTGGAGATAAATATATGGCATGTAAAAACAGCACTTTTCAGTTTTTTTTAAATGTTTGATTAAATTGTGTGTTTATTTTATTAAAAAAACACAAAATTACATAATGACACTGGAAACTTATGAAGATGCTAACTTTTTCATTTTTGAAGCATGAAAAAGTGCTATTTTCACATGCTAATAATATCCAAGTATATTTTGGGTAACATTTTGTCAGCAAAGATAAGCAAACCACAAACCTCCCTCATTATTTCGTAAGGAAACTGCCCGGTCCCCTTTTTGTATGAACAAATTTTAAATTAAAATTTATTTTTGGTTGAATTTTGAATTTATGCAATAAACGAGATATTTTCAAAAATGCAGTGTTAGTAAGATCTTATGTAAGCGTCACTGACATCCCATGTTGTCTGGAAAAATAAGCAAAGAGCAAACCTGTCCCCCTTAGGTGCTTACATAATATTTGAACGGGCCCTGTAGAAATAATTTTTTATTAAAAAAATCCACATATTTTGTAAATCTAAATAAAAACCAAGGATAAGAAAAACAGCCAAGTTTGAGCAACATATAAGAGAAATATATATATTGATAAATAAAAGAAAGATTTAAAAAAATTTTTGCTTAAACTTTGCCAAACTTTGAAAAAAATGCTTACGTTAGGTATAATTCATGAAAGTAAAAATTGTCCCAAGTAGCACAGAAGCGTCTGTTAACCGTTGAATATTGGTCATATAGTTCGAAAAGCGTTTTGTCTTATCTAAGCAACGTTAAAAAACTGTTTATATAGACCGAATAATGAAACGTTTCCCTTTCCGTTCGGAGCCGACGTTCTTCTAAAGGCCGATCCTGGATGTTTTACTATACTATTCATACTTTCGGTCCAGTCGGTCGTGTTTTTAAATGAATTTGACGGACCGTTTCCCTTTCCGTTTAGAGCTGACGTTCTTCTAAAGGCCGATCCTGGATGTTTTACTATACTATTCAGACTTTCGGTCCAGTCGGTCGTGTTTTTAAATAAATTTGACGGACCGTTTCCCTTTCCGTTTGGAACTGACGTTCTTCTAAAGGACGATCCTGGATGTTTTACTATACTATTCAAACTTTCGGTCCAGTCGGTCGTGTTTTTATATGAATTTGACAGACCGTTTCCCTTTCCGTTTGGAGCTGACGTTCTTCTAGAGACCGATCCGAACGCTTTATTCTGTTTTTCTCATTTATTGGGGCGAGGGGGACCATCAGACTAAAGGGGGGAGAGGAAATACCAGAGAGCCGAACCTATGACTCACACTCCACAAAACTTGTACTTCATGTGCTCAGAGAGAAAGAGGTGATTTTTTTCTCTTCCTGAAAAATTCCAGCATCCCCAGTGATCCTGGATATTTGTTCTTTCAAAAATTATACCACGATTTATCTGTAGATACCGGGAATTCCAGCTTGCCGTTGAATTAATTACGTTCATACAAATTAAAATCCATTCTTAAAATCCATATTTCTTTCAAGAATTACCTTTTTCATTCTTTAAATTATTAGAAATTATATTTTTTATTTTAAAGTTCATTTTTATTTCCTCTTGTAATCAATGGCCGAAATGTATAGAGTTTCATAGGTTGATTTGATTGATATGATTACTTTAGGTAAAATTTAAATCAAAGACATTTTTAAAGGAAAGTCTTTTACATTTAACAAAACAGAAGCTACCTCTTTGAAATACGCACACAGGATAAATGCCAGGTAATGCAATTACACAAGCACTGTGTTAAGGCCTTTAAGGGATCAGTGTGTTACAAGTAGAATTGTTCCTGATATACTCCAGACAAAATTACTAGTAATACCTCAATTTCCTTAAAAGAAGAAAAAATTATATATAAAGTATTTTTACAGAAGATGAGACCTAATATTTTTCCAAATTCGACTCAACATTATGGAAAAAAGGATATAGGTATTGATTTCAACTCTAAAGAAATAGATAATGATCTTGTAAACTTTAAATTTCATGCAAAAACTCCAATTTCCACAGTTTAACTAGTTTTTTTTCTAATGGAGAAAAAAGATGAAGAATATTTTCTGTATTTATACGATTAAGTCACTCAATATTTTTAATCCATAGCAAAATATTTGATAAATTATTTCTTAGATTTTATTTAGAATCCTTACGCTTTGAACTTTTACCCCACAACTTAGGGCAAAAGAATGAATTTCATAAATATTGCGATTTTTCTTTGAATATTCCAATCGTAATTTTTGTTGGAAAAAATTAGCTATTCAAGCTATGAGGGTAACTCTAGAAATGTGAAAAAAGGGGAACACAAATTTTGGAAAATTGAACTTCTTTCATAACTTCTTTTTTTAATATTAGATGCCCATATCGGTTGGTAACCAATATGGAACAATAAATTTTAAAATCAATTTAGATGGTAAAAATCCCAAGTAAGTAAATCCCAAAAAATCAAGAAAAAAATATCAAAGAAAAGTAAATCTTTTGCCGTTTTTTTTCTCACATTAAGATTTCAAATTTTCATATTCTCTATAAAATCCTACATATATAGGTACCTAAGTTCAACAATATAATTCGTTTCGTTTAGGAGATTTGGATGCCAGGAGAATGACGCCTTAAAAGCATACGTTCTGTTTAGAAGAGATCCTTAGTAAAGCATTGAATAATTCCACGAAAAGTTAAAATTATTGTGATTGTAATGGATTAAAAACTAGAATTACTTAGTCAATTTTATATGGCTGATAATGAACTAAAATGTGAGGGCAGGAGAAAAGAACGCTATTTCGTGACCAAAACATTTCAATTCTAAAAATAAGTTTTAAAAATTAAAATATTATTTACTATCCACTAAGGAATATTCCTGTACCATACATTATTACTAATAATATTATATTTGGTAACAAAATCTGAAAAAAAATGCTTGTAGTATAGGCTAAAAATCCTTTTATTTGATCATATATGTCAGTATAGTAAAACAATCCAAAATGATGAAATTTTGGATTTAAGTTTGTTATACCTATGTCATTGTAAATATTTATCATAAGACTATTTATATCAGAATAATATAATTATATTATATTATTATCAGAATGTTGGAAATAAAATTAGTTTTATGGCATTTCAAGGATTTGTGGGCCGTATGTATAAAGAAATTTTTCGCATTTTTAGAGAATCACTCATAAACGTCCCATAAAAGTATAATTAATAAAATATTTCCGTCTTTTCTAAATTTTGAAAAATCCTCGGGAAGTGCGACTTTTTTACCCCTCCATGAAATTGATTTTAGTTTTCATTTAATTTTATGCAACGCACATTGATCTTGTGAGGACACAACGGTGGCATAGTCTGTTGTTCGCCCAAGGCGAGCCTTTTCAAAAGTTTTGAAAAGGAAAATGTTTAAATATCGGGTTTAAAATATTAAGTTATACGGTTTTTAGTAAATGTTTTTATAAGGGTTTTGGGCCATATTCCATTTAATAAAACATGATTGAGATTATGCTATTATATAAAAGGTACCTTAGCCAAGTAACTTTGCCTTCATCAAGGCCTGAAAAAAGGACTAAAACTATATTTTGGTACTCAGTTAGAATTTTTAGCCTAACAGCATAATATTTTCTGTTAACCGATCAAATAAAACTGAAACATGCTAGACCACGATAATCGTCTCTAAATATCGCATGCTTCAAATATTGTTTGTGGATAAATGATTTTGAAGTTCAATTTCATGTTTCAATTCTAATTCAATGTTTGATAAAAATAATTTTGAAAAGATCCATAATTACAATGTTTGAATTGCCTTTACACTTAAGAGCTGAGGGTTCGATTATTAGGAAACCACAAGTAACTTAATACCGATTAGAAGGAAGTTCCTGAGGGTTTGTTATTATGAAGGATTTATATGGGACCTTGAGGGCTTAAAAAATTCATAGTGGGGGAAAGCTTTACCAAAATGTTAAAATAATAAGTTGGTTTTATACAGACAGTATTTTTAGCTGTAAAAATTGAATCAATTGAAACTGCACAATGAAGGAATTCAATGTGCGTATGTGGAATATTTTTCCAAATCTTTATATTATATATATTTAAACAACTTCAAGAAGTATATATTTATTTTAAGAAACTTCAAAGTTTAGTTCTTTCATTTCAACTTTTCCGAAAATAGTTTAAAATATGTAAATAAAATAAAAATCCGAGGTTTTTGTTCGTATTTTACGAAAATAACTATAGTGGCACCCATGTATTAATCTAGTCCTTATAGATTCAAGAGGATCAGAAACAATGACACAATGTTTTTAATGCTAGAATAATGCCCATTTAAGACAAAGAGTAATGCTGAGTTTTATATTTTTATATATAGCATGAATAGAAAGCATCACTAACGATTTATTTTCGTAACAATTAATTTCATAAGGAGAGCAGAGCCGTAAAAACTCATTTCCCGGCTCCCTCTCAATGCCCTCGCAAATGTCCCTCCCCCTAGAGCCCTTGACAACAAAAGCCACCAATCGCATCGCCAACTCGCTGGTCCCGCGTTCCCCCCCGAAAGAAAACCTCTCCGGCGTCCGGCGTCAAACCCAGAAAGCAGCAGAGATGCAGGCAGGCAGGAAGGACGGACCAGTCCAGCCGTTGGCTACGATGTCCAGTCTCGATGGCTACGGTCCAGCGCGCGCTCGAGTCTAAATAAGTAGTTGTTCATAAGTACAATTTTCCCTGTTTTTTTATGAATTTTATTCTATTTTGCAATAATCTAACGTGTGTCTGACTTTCAGGAATCAAAGATTTTCTACGATTAGAAGATATAGGGCGTGGAATCGACCTGCAGTTTTTTTTGAGAAGATGAAAAAAAGTATCCTTTTCTGCAATGGTTTTTTGAAATATTTTGATCATAAATTTTTGGGGTTGTGCTATTTAATTCCTCTTAAAAAAACCAATGGGGTTTTTTTAGAGTTTGTTTAATGTATCCTTTGGAAAGTTTGGTGGTGGTGGTGTATCCTTTTCTTAATTCCGTATTTCTCCAACTCATAAATTGAGAAAGATACTTCTTTGTAATTAATTAACGATTACCATTACATCATTCAAGGAAAATTAGCACATCAAATTGAACATTTCTCAAATTTCACATCAAATTGAACATTCATTTTTTTATTGATGAACATTCCGGTGCAATTTAAAGTAAAATAATTAAAAAAGTAAACACCTAATTAAAAATTTCTTTCGTAATAAATTAATCATTTCAAACATTTCTTTTAAAGGAATTTTATCAAAATACTCACATTTAATTTTCTTAAACTTATAATTTTAATTCCTTTAATAAGAAGTTAAAATTATAAGTTTAGGAAAAACAAATGTGAGTATTTTGATAAAATTCCTTCAAACATTTCTTTTGAAGGAATTTTATCAAAATACTCACATTTGTTTTTCTTAAACTTATAATTTTAACTTTTTATTAAAGAAGTTTTAATTATAAGTTTAAAACAAATGAGTATTTTTAAAAAATTCCTTTAAAAGAAATGTTTTATTTCAGTTTTCTTATGTTTCAGATTAGAAGCAAGATTCAAACTGAATAAAGTACCTAATTAGAAAGCGGAAGAAAAACAGGAAACTAAAGAGGATATATTGCTGACTGAACTTAAGTTGCTTTTAAGATTCTACACGAAATAAAGTTAAACAAAACGAGTACCTTGACCCCACCAAGGTCAAGGGAAAGAAAATAAAAAAAGAACAGGGCCGAGGCGGGAGCATCCAGCATCCCCCCTCAGGGGGGGGAGGGGATTGCGATGCTCCCGAGGGAGGGGGGATTCCGTCACCTCATCTAAATAAAACGACGTTCATCGGTCGGATATTAATACCGAGTTGAGCGTCAGCAAAACGTATCCAATCGTTTGGTTCGCCACCCCAACACGTTCATTCCCGATCTTTAGATCGAGTTTAACGGTCGCTAAACGCTCGGATTGTCACCCTTTCCGTCACAACAAAACGTCCCACTCATTCAAGATTTGCCGGACACATTTTCATCATTTTTGATCGAGTTGCTCACGCTCAGCGAACCGTCTTTAGATCCACTTTAACGTCCACAGGACAGATTGTGCTACTTGGGGTAAAACAGAACATTCAGAACTCTTAAATATTCCTAAACATATTCTCAAAACTCTCCAAAAACGCGAATTATGCCAAAATTTGGCAACCCTATTCAAGACCACGGAGTATTGTGGAAATATCTAAGTCCAAACGCATGCGCCAGAGTCTTCATTGGACGAAACGGTTGGGATCGGCGAAAATGCGACCAGCTCCATCTGTTTTTAAAATTAAATATTGCAATGCATCATTTGCCATCAGTAGAACAACTCTACTCAAATAATTCGAGACTTGCGTTCCAAAATCGAAACAAACAAAAATGAGATTACTGCCGTGAACGTGAACTGAGAATAAGTTTTATTTGGTTGCTGTTAGTTAAATGGATAATAGGAGGTACATTTTCGTTAGAACTAATTTTTTAACAAGGAAAATCATCTTTAAGAGCTTGACTGAAAGAAACATAATATTGCTCATTCTCGTTTTTAGAAGAGTAAAATAGAAACTGATCATTTTCTTTCACTCTTCCAGTCTTTCTTAAATATTTTCTCACTTTTTAAAAACTTAGTTAATTCTAGTTATAAATTATAAAGATTTTTTTGCCTTTACTATGTTGGAGTAAACTTCATGCATGAAAAATTGTCATTTTAAGTTTATATAGTTCTAAGCAGGCTAACTATTTATGTTTATTATAAACTTTAAATACTAATTGTTACTGTCATTGATGAATATGAAGACATATTTGGAGGGCTTAATGAACTGGTATTTATTTTTTGTTATAGTAGAGGCAATATGAAAAGGTTACTATGTCCCATTTTTATAAACCCTTAATACTCTTGAAATATATTTTAAATAAATTCTTTGATACCTTTGTATTTAAATACATCTCTCTATATTAAAAAAAAGTAACAGTGACCGCCGCCGCCGTCACCGCCGCCGCTGATTTTGAAAATTTTATTTTTGAACACTTTGAACTATCACTACGCAAAAACTGTTTGAAGGAATATTATGAAATTTTGACCATTGGTAGACAAATGTATGAGGGTCATTTCAGTTTCCAAACCTAATTAATTAGATAATTAGTTCTTAAGTTATTTAATGTCAAAGTCGAAAATTATTTTTTTCGGCTGCGAGTTCGCCCCCAGCAAAATCTATTTACAGCAGAAACATGATTTTTTGCAGACACATACTCTTAGGTATGAAGTTTTGCACCTCGTCGCCCTTTTTTCGAATTTCGAATTATTTTTGGAGTAATTAAATTCTAAAGTTTCGAAATTTTTTACCCTTTTTCTGTTTTTTCGTTATAACAGAAAAACTAATCACAGTAAAACTATGATATTTTAAACGCACATACAATTATTTTTTATAAAAAGATTGGCGTTTTGTTTTTTAAAAAATTCGAATTATTTTTAGAATTATTAAGATTCAAAGTTTCAATTTTTTCATCTCTTTCTGGTCGTTCACTAGAGAAACAGCCGATTTTTATGAGTCTGATTTCTTGATTTCTTTTACTTTCGACGATTCACTAGATACACGTGCATTTTATAAATTTAAAAGATTTTAATGGCATGTTTTTTTTCTCTTAGATGGTTTGATGATAATTAGTAGACTTGCTGGATATTTTTTAAAAACATTTCGATTAAATTATTGACAAGTAAAACAAGGATTATTGACAAGGATATTTCAGTTGCAGTTTTATTTTGATATTTTTGTAGTAATGGTCCGAATTAAGTTATTGATAAGTTAGAGAGATAAAAAGTTTCGATATTAAATGATGATTAACTAAGCAGCCAAGTTCCAGGTTTTACCGGATAGTTAAGATGAAACAAGCGAGCTCTGCTCGCTAAGATCGCGAAGCGATCTTCAAAGAACTGCGAAGCAGTTCCGGGGGTTGGTGAGCGATAGCGAGCAGGGGGCAGAGCCCCCTAGTTAACTAAGAAAATAATTCAATAATAAAATCAAAGTATGCTAGTAATTTCAATAGTTTTCATTGTTAATTTACTGATTCAGCAGTCATATTTTCTTAACCATCCACTAGTCTAGCTTCTACAAAAATAACTGTTTCATAGCTGTCTTAATTTGTTTCTCTAGGAGCGAGTTTTCAACCTAGAGGTACCGTTTCAACACTATTTGTGTTTTTTCACATCTGGGATCACATAGCGCGAATAAAAAAGGGGGGTTACATTGGGATTTTTCAAAATTTTTTTCACTTAAACTGTAACTGATAAAGTTTAACTGTCCCATCCTATACCATTCTCCTCCCCATCCCTCAAAACGCCTTCCACCAAAATTTCATTCAATTCCGATGAGCGGTTCGGCTTCTGGAGGCCCTTAAATCGGGTTACTTATTTTATGGAAACCCTGTATTTTTTGTAGTTCATCTAAATTTTGTTTTTAATTTTACTGTAGAAATGCAGTAGTAAAATTATTTCTATTCAATAGTTTTGAGTGGCACTGTTAACGGAATTGAACAAGTGTTACTTAACAAATCTATAGTTTTTCAGCTAACTTTTTCCATTATTCAGGCATGAGATTCTTCCAATTTTTGTTGGATTTTTCGACTTTTTACGATCTTTCTGAGAATTATCAGATTTTTTCCTCAAACCTCCCCACTGCAAAAAATTAGGTCAAGGTGTTAAAAATAAGCTAAAACCTTGAATTTTAGGATCAAATTTCCAAAAATTTTCAGGGGGATTACCCCCAAATCCCCCTTTTAGTACTTGGAACTCTATTTTTCAAATATTTTTTTTACATTAAGAACATTAACATGCAAAGTCTACCTAAAAATATATTAGAAGATAATATTAAAAATGTTGTTCACGTAGTTTTCTGACTTTTTGTTTTTTTGTCAATCTCATCCCTGATAAATAAAGAGCTACAGAAAATTACACAGACTAGTTAGTAATTGCTAGTTAACTATTTTTTTTACCACCAGTTGCTGAATACTAAATTTAACCCATTAAGGACGCTTGGTAAGAAAAGTTGCCAAGGGACATTTCATTTTTTACTGACTCTAATAGAGGACATTAAAAGTTTAAATGCATGATAACAGCTTCTGTAGAATGTATTTATTCAGATAAAAATAGAAATTTATACCTTCAATGCCGTTTTGGTGGTAAAATCGCTGTTAGAATGAAAGCGTTTCACTACATTTTGGAGATAGCTGGGAGATCATTTGGAAAACGCCAAAATAATCTAATGTTTTGGTTATTTTTGTGACTTTTTCCCATTGCAGCATATTCACATGATCCCATTCTAAATATTATTACCAATTACAGTTGGAATGAGGGTATTTAAATTGCCAATAGCAAGAGTTTTCTTCTACTGGCAACTTTTGTTGCCAATCATCCGATGTGTGGTCTAAACTTTTACGAGTTACTCATAAGAAGCTTTTCCAAATTAATTATTTTTAATGCTTTTTTTAGTTCTTATCATAAATGTAGATCTTATTGATACTTTAGCATGATGAAATGTTTCCCTTGGATCATAATTTTAGTGGGTTTTTTTATAGATTTTAGATTTTTACCGATTCCTAACACATTTATTGGTTCAATCTCACACTAAATCATTTCTGGATACATTTATTTTCCTTGGAAGGGTTTTATGGAAACTTACAGTAGTCAATAAATAAAATAAAATATCACTAGAGTTATTTAGCCTATTTTGAATGGGCCATTACCTAGTTTTTAACGAGTTGATGAGTAATCTTCAACATTTTCTGTGGGGAATATGTGAAATCTGGAGCCATAAAGATGAATATTGTAATTATGATGACTTTTTGATAGAGAATGACTAACAAAAACGTAAAATTCCAATAAGAGAAAAAGCTTCAGAAGGCAAAAAAAATTAACCAAAGGTATAAAAAACACGAAAGTTGAGAAAATATAAGACTGGCAGGTAAAAAAAGTCCCTATGTCCCAGACTGGGAGATGTAAATAAAACTATTTTAACCTGAAAGTTAGCTAAAGTGCTGAAATCAAAGGGTTCCAACCGTTCCGACTTAAAAAGTACTAGTTCGGCTATTTTTAAAGCCTGAAATTAGGTGAATATCAATATTTCAGACTGAACAGGCCCTATTCATTATGAGTAATATACCCTTTCTTGGACCCCCTATCAGCAGTATAGTCCCCATTCAATTTTATTTTTGTATTATTTCTTTAAATTATGTATAAAAACATACTATCAAAATCGTAAACATTCTAATTAGTTTTTTCGACTTTTCATTTGTCAGAGTTTGGACCCCACTAAGGACGGTTGGCAAGAAAGTTGCGAGTTAAAAAATCATAAAAATTATTTTTTGAAAAATCTGAAAATGGGCATTTCTTACTATATTGGGGTCATCCATAAATTACGTGAGGTCAAAAAGGGGGGGGAGGGGTTTGGAAAAATCTCACCAAATCTCACCAAGGGGGGAGGGGGGGTCGATAAAAATCTCACATCAACTTTTTAAGTTAGAAATTATACGATTTTCTTTTTTTAAGTATGAGAAAGGATAAGAAACTGAAAATTATTTTTAAAAAGTTGTAGGTAAATCTCACTTGGGGGGGAGGGGGGGGTCCAGCAAAATCTCACTAAATCTCACCAAGGGGGGTCCAGATTTTGGAAAAAACGCCTCACGTAATTTATGGATGGCCCCATTCGGTCCAAATGAACAAAATATGAAAGAAAAAGTTACTTATTTTCATTATTTTAAAGTCGTCCTTAATGGGTTAATACAGTGTTACTTTAAAAAAATCTTATGTTTTTCAGCTAACTTTCCAGGTTTGGGGCCGTTCAAATATTACGTAAGCACCTAAGGGGGGAGGGGGGTTTGCGCTTTGCTTATTTTTCCTGACAAGGGGGGAGGGGGGATATGAGTGATGCTTCAAAAGATGGTGCGTTTTCGAAAATTTCTTGTTTCTTGCATAAATAATTTCAAACCTGAACAAAAAAACTAACAAAAAATTGAATTAGGAAATTGACGTCAGCACTTTTTCTGGAGATGGACCACCCAAACATTTTGAAATTGTAACCCTGAAGAGTAGTTTTTCGACTCATTTTTGGACCCTTAGGGTTTCACCCAAAAAGGACATATCCTTGTATAAGTCACCTAATTTTCAAGGAGAAACAAAACAGCACTTACTAAAAGGGATGTCAAAAAAAATTTTTTTTGGGGGGGGGGTCCGGCAGTTTCTTACGTAATTATGGTGGGGGGGTTTGAGGTTTGCTTATATTTGCTGACAAGGGGGGAGGGGGGGTTAAAATGGCCAAAAAAATGACCCCTTTTCCCCAAGTCAGGGAACTCAAATTTCACCTATAAAGTCAGGGAAAATTGCTCATTTTGCCCAAAAACCTGGAAAAACATAAAAAATACCTGGAAAATGTTCAAAAATGCAAAAAGTATACGAAAATGCAGTGAATTACTAGGTTTTTTTACCAAAAAATCTTTAAAATTGACCTGGAAAAGTCAGGTAGTTTTATTTCTGAAATTGAGTCGGAACCCTGACTTTCTTTAGGGTTCCCACGGTCCTTGAAAGTCCTTGAATTTTTTAAGGCTAAATTTAGGTACTTGAAAGTCCTTGAAAAACGTTCTAGGTCCTGGAAAAATGACTTAGGTCCTTGAATTTTCACTCAGCCTCTAATCGAACTTAATTTTTTCAGATCTTTCTTTGTTTTTTTCTTGACATTTTCTTTAAAACTACTCTAATGAACATAACTTGCGGCCAGTTTTACAAACTGACAGTGAATAGCGACTTCTCCTCTCGTTCCGATTGTATGCGGGAAAAATAACTTGTCTTGAAATACGACTAATTTTTAAATGTCTGCGAAAAAGGTCCTTGAAAAGTTCTTGAAAGTCCTTGATTTTCAATGTTTTCAAAGAGTGGGAACCATGTTCTTCATTATTAAAACGCTAAAAACTATTTTCTGTTCCAGACGAGTAAGAACATAGATTTACTCTCCCTGGTGCTTCTCCGAAATAATGCCCAACTTCCGAAGCAGCTGCCCTCCCTCCTTCCGAAAGGAGGTGGTGGCAAAAGGCTACGGCTTCAACACCCCTCAAGACGGCTCCGTCTGCAGAATCCGAGTGACGGCGGACGAGCAGAACCTCCTGACGGCCGATCTGGACGAGTCCGGCGAGAAAGAGTTTGTCGTGGGGGACGTGGACGAACCCGTCGACCGCATTGTGGAAGACTGCATCCGGACGATGAAGGAGGAGGAAGAGTGCCTGCTCAAGTTCGAGAACCCAAACCTCCTCCTCTGTTCAGACACCATCATACCCTCCTCGGGACTGGACAAGGGGAGCCAAGTTGCGGAAGAAAAAGTGGATGAGGTTCCACCCGACAGGGTTCGTACTCCTCCCCTGAAAAACTCCTGAAATTTGCTTTATTTTTCTAAGGGCTCTTAAGACCTACCTTTAAAATGCATAATTTGGTAAATTATATATGTTTTTGTTGACTATTTAATAGTCTTTAACTTAATCTTTCCAAATCTGTTTAAATTTTGTTTCTATCATACCCAGAAGCAGAATAACAGAAATTTCTGTTTCTTTCTGTTATAAAATTTCTGAAATTTCTGTTATAAATTTAAGAAACAACTAAAACTATTTGTTATGACAATAGATAAAATTGAGGATTTTTTTTTATTTTTTCCCCACAAACGCTCTTTTTATTCAGAATTATAATACTGAAGCTCACCTTGCGGTAGTTTTCACTTGTATTTAATTATATATAATTTTTAAAAAAATATCTTAAATTGTATTTATAATTTAAAAATAATTTTAATTATTAATTAAATTCTTTTAGTTACTCGTATGGGTTACTGCGCTGATCCCTGAGTAATACCAACAACTCTATTAATATTTTTTTCTCTATTGTTTATAGTAGATATATATTCTTATGTGTACATTTTTAGTTTCTGTGTTTTGATCTTTCCTATTATGTGTTCAATGTAAAATTGCTATATAAAATAATAAACGTTATGTTTATGTTTTCTGGTGGGTGGAGATGTAGGGGTAGTAACATACTGGAATTTGGCGTTTCCTTCTGATCAGATTTCTGGTATTTTGGATTTCTGCAAAGCCATTTTACTCAAAACGTTTTGGTCGCATCAATACCAAGTTTTTGTATAGTTGTTTTGAGTATGTTAGTGAGGCATTCCACTACCCATTTATCAATAAAAACCATCTTTGAACCCTTGGAAAATGAATTCCCCTTTGATGGACAATCGAAATGTTGATTGTAGATTGACATATTTAGTTATATCAGTAACTGTTCTATTGATAAAAACCGGAAAAATTTGTCCATATTTCAATGTATGGCGTTCAAAAGAGCATGGCAGTATTTAGCGGGAACGGAATTGAACCTTATTCACGTTTCCTCCTGATTTTTTAGTAATTTACTCCAGGAAAACTCCTTAACGACTCTTGAATTTTACTATTTCAGATAGAGCATGATGACAATGAGGGGACGATCGAGCAGAGTTCTTCTGTGGAAGTAGATTCAGCTACCCAAGAAGAGAAGGCCTCCAAAGTGGTGGAAGAACCCAGCCTTGTGGAGATCCAGTTCCAGCTGGTTTCTTACACTCGTGAGCCGGAGATATGGGAGATGAGTGTCACAGAGAAGTGGAGGAGAGCCAGCTACCACAAGCAGAAAGGTTTGTTGGATGAAATGATAATTTCAACGCCTCTGAGAGCGTGTTTCACGCATTGAAAATAGGAAATACGCTTTTAAAATCTAGCCAGGCGTATTTTCACGCTTTGAATTTTGGTTTTGCTTAAAAAATGCATGGTACCCCATCGAAATCAAAAAATTTTTCTACTCAAATTTGTAATATTAAATAAATATTTCATTTAGAATGTTTAATGAAAAATAAATTATTTTATTTATAATTTTTAATATTTTCTACTTACAGTAGAACCCCGATTATCCGCGGTGCGGTTTATCCGCGAGGGCCAAGAAAATTTGTTTAATGATGAGAGCAAATTTTAGATGAGATTAGAGATATTTTAGATGTACAGTAATGGTTTCTGCTGTACTGTACATGTTTTAAAAGTTTTATATCATGTTTTTTGTACAATAGAACATAGTTTTTATGCTGAAATTTTTTTTTTCGTGTTTTCACCTCATTTTTAGTCTTTTTTCGGGTTATCCGCGATTTTCACTATCCTTGCCATCCAATTCCGCAGATAATTGGGGCTCTACTGTATATTAACAGATGCTATAATTGTTTAAAACCAAAATAGCATTCTCATTTTTTTCTATTTCAGTTTGTCCATTAAAAAAAGCATTTTTATAAGAAATGTGTCTCTATGTATAGTTTATGCTATTTCCATATTTCACTCCCCATAAATGAATTTCACGCCTCCTAAAAAATCCTAAGAATAACACTGGTTGGATGAAATGAAGCGTCACAGTTTAAAAAAGGGAATAAATCCTTAAAAAACGAGTTTTGATAAAATAGAAAAAAAACTCTAACAGTAATAGAATTTTCAACACCAATTTTTTACTAGAAATTCAGGACCCTATTTAACAAACAGCAATCATCAAAACAAATACAATTACATTCAAAAATATTTTACAGTTTAAAAAAGTTGATGGGCTTATTCCCTTTTCCAAACTTATGAGCGAAAAATCTTAAAACCCACTAAAATGACATTTGAATTATATTTATGCTTACTCGTAGTTCACGGCACAAAAGTTAGAAAGATTAAGACAAATAAAATTCTAAATATTTTTTTTAAAACTGAGTCATTTAGGCAGTAGTATCAATGGAGTAAGTGAATATGAATGAAGCCAAACATTCCCTTGATAAAAAAAAGTTGGAAACACTTTTTAATTAAAACTAAATTTTATTTTGGCTTTGTTTTTGCAGAATAAGAACAAAGACAAATTACTTTAATTCCAAATTAACTGAAAAAATACCATGAATGGACATCGATTTCGCAACTTCAAGGGGCTATATCTGCCGATAAGGGGTCGATATTTTTCCCCTCTTTCCACTCATGTGTAGAGCAAAGCATGGAGATATTTTTGAGCACAAAAAATCAATTTCTCATTTTAACAAGTCAATTTCAATTTTTTAAAAATCAAAAGGATAGTTATCTCATTGGATTTTTTCATCCTTAGGTCTGGAGCTATACTCCCGCGGGGCGTACCAGTACGCCTTCCGCCGTTTCGGACTCACCCTCAAGTACGTGATATCCCTGGAGCACGACATTCCCTCAGGGCAGGAGGAAGGGATGGACATCAAGGGTCTCAAGCTCTCCTGCTACCTCAACGTGGCGGCTTGCCAGATGCGACACTACAACTTCGAGTCCGTCGTGATCAACGCCTCCAAGGCCCTTGAGCTCCACCCCAACAACGCCAAGGCGCTGTACCGGCGGGGCGCGGCCTACGTACAGCTGCAGGAGTACGAGAAGGCGAAGGAGGACTTGACCGCCGCACAGCTGCTGGAACCCAAGAACCAGGCTGTTGCCAAGCAGTTGCAGTTACTGAGAGTTCAGGTGCAGAAGCTCAACCAGTATTACGCCAGTGCCATGAAGAAGCTGTTCCAGTGAGATCTCCTCCTTGATTTTTGAGGTAGTTTACTCTAGAGTGTTGATCCTTCTCTATCACTTACTCTGTTCATTTTGAACTGGCGCTTGAAAATATTTCCTTCCCCCACCACCGATTGGTAACCATAGCAACTGTCCACGTCAAAGTGACGAAGAAGGCTTACTATTGGCTGCTCGAAGAGCGTAACTATGGTTACGCTTCTAGTGTGGGGGAAAAGCACTATTTCTCAAGCGCCAATTCTAAATGAATAGCTCATGAAGCTAAATGAAGCTCAACCAGTATTATGCCAGTGCTATGAAGAAGCTGTTCCAGTGAGGTCTCCTCCTTTTGATTTTTGAGGTAGTTTACTTAAGGGCATTGATTCTTCTCTATCACTTGATTCTAGTGCAGGGGTTCTCACTAGATCACTAGGGGTTCAGGGTAGTGGCACTCAAGTGTACCCACATGATGTTTTTCTTCAAATCAAATTCTTTGGTTCAATCCTTACCATTGAATTCAATGGTAGGATTGAAATGTAGAAATTTGAAGAAAGAAAGAAGAGTGCTGCTTTTCTGATTGAATCTACTCCTTTTTGATGTCTTTATGAACCTCGAGAAAAATAATGGCTTTCCTGTGCTTTTAAATTAGGATTTTGAGCGAAAATTACTATCCCGCGATGTTAAGTCTATGATGATGTTTTACCTCCGTTTCCCATGTTATTCTATGGGAGTACCAATGCTTGATAGGTCTTCAAAATTGCTTCATTTTTTTAAATTTTCTTGTAAGATACGAAACTTGTAAAGATTTTTTCTTACTGTTCTGTAAACTTTTTTTGTTAGAATATAATCAAGGATAACAAACGAAGTGTGTTAGGATAATTTTTGTTTGAATTTTGCGCATACAGTTATTAAATTACTGGAAATAATATTTTACTTGTTTGATTGATCTTTTTTAACCAGAATATTATACATTAAATGTTTTTTCCCTTGTTTCTTTTCTATTACATTTTTTTCTACAATTTTATTTGTACACTTCTGCCCAGGGAAGAAATTTTGAGAGTATGTATTAACTCAAAAATACTTGGGAATAGTAACAAAAGGTAATAAGTGTAGATAAAGTTTGAATATGGTATGGAAGTATTTAAAATCTGAATTAATAAAGAAATAAATGGGCCCATTTATGATGAACAGTCATACCACAGCTAAGCTATGAGAGTTGGTGAGAGTGTCAATTTTCCCAAGATGTAAAATTTGTTCTCTTTGCAAGATCGCTTGCTTTCTCCATTCATTGTTATATAGTATTCATTATCATTAATCATAGTTATTCATAATTAGGTGTTGATCACTTTGCATTGTTGTATTTAAAACATTTTAAGAAGAAGCCTTTTGGTTGCAGCATGGTTAAAAATAAAAGGTTCTTTATTTTAAATCACACCCCCTGTGTCTTTCTTTGTTCCATTTGTTTTTAAAATTTTCTTGATTCAAGTATCTATAATAATATAGTTAAAAATTGTGGGTTCAATATTCCAATGTAAAGAACATGATTAGATATAAGGAATGGGTCACTTTAGATTGAAAACCTTATTTACTCTTGGCTTTCACTTTCCTTTTAGATTAATTTTTATAAGAACAATCTTCAAACTTAATTTCCTCCAGAGCATCTTTATGAATGAACTTCAAGCTATTGAGTAAGTATAAAAGTCTGTTTAAATTAAATTAATACCATTCATCTAAATTCCCATAAATTGGCCTCCGTTCACTTATAAAAAAGCAGTGGCAGTTCCTGGATTTCGATTAAAAGGTCATGAATAATTGTTCTCTAACTACCTAAAGGGGGTCTGGGGTCCCTCCCCAGGAAGTATTTGGTAATTAAAGTCTAAAAAGCAGTTTTCAACTTGTTTTGGTAAACCTATTCCTAATTAGGGCATACATTTTCAAGAATTTAATATAATGGTTGATCATGTGTGCCACTCTTCCAAAAATTGCAAGACGGAACTTGAAGCTATCATTTTCCTCCAGTCTAGCAATTTTTTTTTCAAATTGAAGAAAAAATAAAAAATTATCACATGAACAATTAAATAGTACTAGTTCCTTAAATTTTAAGCTAAAGGTGTATCTGAGAAAAACCGGCTTATTTGTGAGAAAAATGAGCTATGTAAGTACTGATATTTCGTACAAATAGCTGCCAATTGATCAGCTTACTTTGAGTTTCAATAAATATACCCAGGACGGAATTCTGTTCACAGAACTTTTAAAAAGACGGAATTACGTCCCCAGAATGGAAGAGTGGCAACACCCATGTGTCTGATAACATATTTGCATATTGAAGAACTTATAAAAAGTTGTAAATAATAGAATTCTTAGTACCGAAGACTTGGGGTCCTCCCAGAACAGAAGAGTTGCGGCACCCATGTGTCTATGTAACTATGGTTACGCTTCTAGCGTGGGGGAAAGCACTATTTCTCAAGCGCCAATTCTAAATGAATAGAGTATAGTATATATGAGGCGTTTGCTATCAAAACCAGCTCATTCCATTTTTGGAAATTTTACAGGAGAGACAAAAAACTTCTCACGTCCACAGTTCTAAAGCTAAATTTGTTTTTAAAATTTTTAAATATAGGTATAACCGCCTAGAATATGATTAGTGTTTCATTTTCATTCCAGGTGCATTACCTTGGGCGTAATTACACTAATTAGGTTGGAATGAGCTGATTTTGATGCAAAAAAACACGATTTTTCATGCTTTTTTTTTAGTTTTTTTTTGTTCAATTAAGTTGTGTGAAATTGGTTTTTTCCAGTTTACCAGTTAATATTAGTGTCTTTACTAGTTTTAAATAAATGACATCCACTTGACTTTTTCAAATGATCTGAAATTTCACAGCGGAGATCACAGTTTTCACTTTTTGATCTAATTTTGGGTTGGAATGAGTTATATCCCTTCGTCAGTTTATGAGGACCCTCTAAACTTTCAAAATATGCAAAAAAGTGGATTTCAGAAAAATATGGAATGAGCTGGTTTTGATAGCAAACGCCTCATTTGCATTTTGACGAACTTATTATAAAAAGTTGTAAATAATAGAGTTCTTAGTACAAGGCATGAGATTCTTCCGATTTTTGTCGGATTTTCCGACTTTTTCCCATTTTTCTGAGTATCTTCAGATTTTTTCCACAAATTTTTCACCGCAAAAAATTTGGACAAGGTGTTAAAAATAAGTTAAAACCTTGAATTTTAGGATCAAATTTCCAAAAATTTTCTGGGGGAATATCCCCAAACCCCCTGTGGCGAACTAGTCACCAGTACAATAGTCAAATAATTCAAATGGGCTATAAATACCTACTGAAGCGATTATAACTCCGAAGTATACTTTTGAGTTGTTGACTATTTGAATTGTGTGTTTGACTATTTGTTGGAAAGAAACTATTTGTTGCTTAGAAAATGACCTGTCTAGTGTTTCTTCCTAGTCTAGACAAAGATCAACTCGTGGAGGGAATAACTATTTATTAAAACTTGAACATTAAAAAGGTGTAGAATAAATAATGAAATCGGGGCCCGGGTTGTACAATACTGGCCATATATCACTGGTGATCCCGGCTCACAGAGCCTCTTCTTTACTCAGGAAGACTCGGAAAGAATACATTGCGTCGCTTAAGGCGCAAAATGACATAACTGCATTTTCCCTATTTTGCAGGAGATGAAAAAAACAGTTAGGCTATTAATTAAAGAAAATAATATTATTATATAAATTGATGAAAACTTCCACGACCTGAAGAGTAATTTATTTCATTTTCCGGGATAGATGGCCGTGTTTGATGAATGGTTCCATTCATCAAACACGGCCATCTATCCCGGAAAATGAAATAAATATTATTATAGTTTTAAACCTTCATTTTAGGCCTTTTTGACCGGGAATTGAGATGAAATGCTTCTCTGTGGCCCTAACAATATCAATAAAAGGCGTGCGATTATGTCATTTTGCCTTACGAATGCAGTTATGCTAAAATGACAAAATTGACGATTGCAGCGATTTGAGTCATTTTTTCGCAAAATCGTTGGTGCCAGGTGATCCGGGGCCGAGATTTGCATAAAGATTGATGCATAACTCAAAATGGCCAGAATGTCAGGTCACTTTGCGCCTTAAGCGACGATTGGTTCCTATCCCACTCCCGCCACTGCGGTACTTTCAAATCCCAGTGGCAAGAGCGGGACTCGAACCATCCGCCACACCCCCTTTTAATACTTGGAACTCTATTTTTCAAATAGTTTTTATATAAGTTCATTGAAGTGCAAATTCTACCTAAAATATATTGGAAAACACTATATTGAAAATGTCATTCACGCAATTTTTCCGACTTTTTGCTTTCTTGTCAATCTCATCTCTGTAGTACTGAAGTCTTGAGGTCCTCCCCCAGAAAACCCTATAAAGAGGGTTTTAACTCGTTTTGGTACATTTACAGTCGACTATAGTTTCGACCTCCCCTATTTCTCCCTAATAATTCTTGTTTCTTTATTTTGGGGGGTTAAAGCCCCCTGGATCCGCCAGTAGTCAATAGAGCATCTTCTTTCTGTGTGATAAGAAAACTGACCCAATTTAAAGTTCCTGTCTGATTTATTGAGACCCAGCAATCCATTACTTAATATTGGTGTTATTACAAACAATATTGAAAAACTTTTTTAATGGTTTCATAAATTGAGTTTCTCTTAGCTGTCATAATTGGTTCAATTCTGTTAAGTCTCGTTATATACTGTCAAGCTCTTTCGGATGCCAAAAATTAGAGATATTACTGAATAATTTCAAACTTACGGATTAAAATGTTTAGTTATATCAATAAAAGCCATAAAAATCCCCAACTGTTTATATTTTATTATCAAAATACTGTTACAACGGAGAAATTTTATGGTCCCGTGAAGTTCGTTACAATGGGATTTTTCTGTATTTGAATAAATGGCGTTCAAAACCGCTGTTTCAAAAATGATTAAACCTAACAATCCTATTTGTTTCTCAAGGAAAAATTAATTATCGCGAAACAAAGATTACAGTGAAAAGATAATTTTTTATGAATGTACCGTAAGTTCGAGCATATAGTCCGCACCATCGTATAGTCCGCAGACACGATTTTATGTAAAAATTTTTTCAAAAATAGTCAGATAGTCCGCACCACCGGATAGTCCGCGGGCTATACGTCCGAAATTACGTTATTTTATAATACGGCAATATTAATGGAAAAGAAAAAAAGAACCAGGGGTGCAGAAAATGTTCCAGGATCCAAAATTTCCCCAGAACACAATTTTTTTCTCCAAAATTTCCCCCAAAATGAAATTTCATTAAAAAATAGTTTATTCAGTTCTTAAACTTCTTTCAGATACAATAATTTTCAAATAATCCCTAAATTTAAATTTTAATGATCTTTATACTCTTTTTTAGTCTTTCTTACACACTTATAATCTTGGCTCAAAAAAAGTGCCCCTTTCCCTAAAATATGAAAAATTTTCTATTATCAGATAGATATCTCAAATTTGAGCTACCTGTAAATTTCTCCTTAATGAACTCAACATTTTAATTAAGATTATCGATGTGATTGAACAAGAACGCTATTAATAGTGAAAATTACCCATTCTACCACGGATAGATTGTTTTTCCAGAATACCAATTGAAAAGCAAGGAAAAGCCAACATCCAGGTTAAAAACCTAGAAAATTAGGTTTTTTAGCACAAATCCGTAGTTTTTCCCACTCTACATCCGCTGTTTTCACGTTGAAATTGGAGGTTATGATGTAGTCACAGCACAAAGTATCTGTTTTTCAGCTAATGATGTTGGGTTTTTTAGTTTTTCTTTCAATCTTGGGGAAAAATTTCCCCAGAGCTGCTTGAATTTCCCCCGAACATCGTTCGGGCGTTCGGACATATTCTGCACCTCTGAAAAGAACTAAGTATAAATAGGAAAAAAGTACTTATACTTACTAATGTACCTTCAGAAATAAAACGCTTAATACAAATAAAATATTTGTATTGTAGATATTTTTTCGATAAATTAACAATTTATACTGCAATTTTTGAGCTGTATGTGTTGATTTTCAGGCTGGAGTGAAATTATTGTTAATATCTTAGCTTCACAATTTTAAAGATGTCGTCAAGCTGTGTAGCGTGCACAGATCCGATCGTCGAAGTCCGTGAATCCATTCAATGCTCAACCTGTAAGTCAACGTTCCATCACTTGTGTTCGGGTTTTAGTGATAAAAGTTTCCGGAAACTATCTGAGGATAAAAAACTGAGTTGGAGATGTGTGGCTTGCGTCAACGAAACCAAACCTAAAACTAGAAGTGTATCTACCGTTGATCTCACAAGTGATCAGGAACCTCTTAAACTGACTCCCAATCAATATACTGAGCTGAAGAACCTTATTACAAAAAACTTTAATCAGGTGAACCACTCTATAGAATTTAACAGTTCTATCATCCAAGACCTAAAAAATACAATAAGCAGTCTTCAAACCTTCAATAAAGACCTTCAGAAAAAATGCGACCAAGTTGAAGCGGAAAATACAGAGATAAAGCAGGAACTTAAGGAGCTGAAATCTGATATCATAGAGTTAAAACAGTATTCCAGACGAACCAACATCGAGATTGCCGGTCTACCAGAAACAGATAATGAAGATATGCCGACAATCCTGTCCAAGATTGACAATCTCTCAGACACTAAAATCATTGATAATCTTATAACTGCGCACAGAGTTCCATCATTTAAAAAAGATAATCCTAAACCTATAATAGTACAGCTGAAAACAAAGCAAATTAGAGATGAAATATTAAAGAAATTGAAAAGTCGAAGATTAACAACAAGAGAAGTAAATAGCCGACTTACAGACATGCCAATTTATGTTAGTGAACATTTAACGCCTGAACTAAAAACACTTTTCTATCATGCACGAAATTACAAGAAAGAAAATAATTACAAGTTCTGCTGGACACGCGATGGTAAAATTTTTATTAGAAAAGACGAGACATCCAGAATTTTAAGAATTAAATCAATAGATGATTTTAATGTTCAACCACCAACAGTTTGATTTTGATCCTATTGCTGAATGTAAAACACTTGATAATCTGGATGATCTCGAGAAATTCTTAACCATCCAATCATCAACATGTAAGTGTATCTTTTTACATCTGAACATTAGAAGTTTACGTGCCAATTTTGATAGCTTAATTTCTCTAATTTCAAATTATATTGATTCATTTTCTGTTCTAATTTTGTCTGAGATTTGGATCTATGAGAATGAAATTAATTTTTACTCAATTGACGGGTTTGATTCCTATTTTTGTTGCAGAAATAACAACAGATCTGGAGGTATTGTTGTATATACCAAAAAAAGTCTAAATTTTTCTAATTTATCTTTAAGTTTTATATCTGCTGAAGCTATTTTAGTACATTGTAAACTATTGAATCTCACTATTTTATCTATTTATCGATCTCATGAATATACAATAGACTATTTTAATTCCGAATTAAAAACTATACTGTCGAATATAAAAGACTCAAATGTAATTATCATGGGTGATCTAAATATAGATATTTTCATGGATAACTATATCACTCATGAATACTTAAATTTTTTATCTGAATTTGGTTTTCATAACTTTATCAATAAGCCTACTAGAATTAGAGCAAATGCTACCTGTATTGATCACATTTTTGTTAAAACAAATAAATATTTAGTTACATCAGGAATTTATACTACAGACATTACTGATCATTATATTACTTTATGCAGATTAGATAATACGGAAAAAGAAGTACCCAAACCTGATTATGATGTACCCAAATTTACCATAAATTTTAAGAAACTTTATGAATATTTAAACACATACAAGTATGACTGGAAAGAACAGGACTCTCTTGATCAGCAATATCAATCTTTCGTTTTTAAGCTAACTAACATTAAAAATAATTTCAAAAACCCAATCAGATTGTTAAAAAAACCTAAAAGTAATTGGATTACAAATAGTATTATGATTTTAATTCGTAGAAAAGAAAAGTTGTTTAGGAAAATGAAAAGGTATCCTAGTGATATTATTTATACAACCGCTTATCGAAGTGTAGTTGCCGAATTAAAACAAACAATTAAAGCTGCTAAATCAGACTACTTTAAAGACAAATTTTTGAATTGTAACTCTGCTAAACAAAAATGGGATCTTGTAAACTACATAATTGGTAAACAAAATAAGCCTAGTACCTTACCCGATTGTTTCAATAACCCTTACTCGGTTATGCAATTTAATAACTTCTTTAAGAGCTTAAACCAAAATTACTCAAATCCCAATATAACTAGACTTGAAAATTATATGTCTCCAAACATTAACTCTTTTGTTTACTTTGAATACAGTAACTCTGAAATGTTAAATTTAATTAATGCTTTCACTAAATTAGACAGCTATGATTATGATGGGATAAATGTAAAACTAATAAAAATATTGCTAAATCATAATATTTCTTTTATCACTAGTTTTGTAAATACCTCAATCACCAAAGCTGAATTTCCCCAATCACTGAAAAAAGCTACCATAACCCCTATTTTCAAGTCTGGGGATAAATCTTCCTTTTCAAATTATAGACCTATTTCAATTCTTCCCACTTTTGCTAAAATTATTGAAAAATCTCTTTCAAATAGAATGTACGATTATTTACATAAAATAAATTTTTTTGCGGACAATCAATACGGTTTTATTAAGGGGAAAAATACCGAAAGTGCACTTTTGCAATTTTCAAAATTCATCTATAATAGTATAGACAGTAATAAAAAAACAGTAGCGATCTTCCTGGATATATCAAAGGCATTTGATAATGTCAATCATAATTTACTAATAAAAAAATTAGATTTTGCTGGTTTTCGTGGAAATATTCTAAATTGGTTCAATACATATTTATCAAATAGAGAACAGCGTGTTAAAATTCAAAATAATTTCAGTAATTATGAAATTTCAAACCGTGGCGTTCCTCAAGGTTCAATTTTAGGTCCTTTGTTATTTCTTATTTTTATAAATGATTTGTGTAAACTACAGCTATATGGCAAAATGTTAACATATGCCGATGATTCTGTCTTGTTATATTCATGCTCTGATATTAATGCTCTTCTGTTACAAATAGAATCTGATCTGACTGAAATAAGAAAATGGTTTACTGCGAATGATCTTTGCCTAAATTTAAATAAAACAAAATATATTTATTTCAACTTAATACAGTCTGAAACAAATCTTAATATTAAATTTCATTCCTCCAATTGCAATAAAAATAATTCTAACTGTCAGTGCCCCGTTCTGAAATCAGTCTCTACAATTAAATACCTAGGTTTACATATTGACTCTAACTTAAAGTGGAAAACTCATGTAAATGAATTAAGTAAAAAATTACGTTTTGTGTTAGTTAAATTTCACCACTTAAAAAATAAAATAGATGCAAGTTTTTTAAAAACACTTTATTATTCTTGGTTCTACTCACTGTTAAATTATGGCATTATTATTTGGGGAGGTGATTATAAATATAATTTACTACCACTAATTTCGATCCAGAACAAGTGTTTCAAAATTTTAAATCCCTATCATTCACATGCTTATAGTTTTAGAAATCTGAACTTACTACCTTTTAAGTATGACTTTTTATTCCGTGTAGCACTTTTTTTGTACCGAAACAAATCAATATGTGAATTAAAATTAAATGTATCTCAAAGAAGACCTAATGAAATTTATAAAATTCCTCGTTTTTCTAAAGAAATATTTCGGAAACATTTCTTCTTTTTAGGACCTAAAATCTATAACCATGTGCCTTCTTATCTTCAAAACATAAAGACGTATTCAACATTTAAACGTGAACTATTTAACTTCATAATAAATTTGGACGACATAGACCATTATTTTCAAATTTAAAACGAAGCAACCATAACTTTAATAACCAGACTTTTGCCAACTCTGTTTAATATTAAATATATGTTATTTCTTTTTATTTTTATTCAATTTTCAAATTTAAAATTATGCCTTCAGCTATTTAATTTTAATTTTAAAATTTTTTTTTTGTTTTTCTAATGTACGACTATAAATTTTGTAACCTTGTTTTTAATTTTTAAGGTTTTTTTTTTTTTAGTTCCTATTGCTTTTCAGTGTGTGTGTTTTTATGTATATTTATCTTAAATTTATTTTCATTAAGTTAAAATTTACCCTATTGCCTTATTTATATTCAAATTTATCTGTCACCTGAACGGGACAAAGTCCCCTTGGTGACGAATATGTATCTAATTTTCTGTACATATGCATTATGTGATAATAAAGCTTATTATTATTAAAAAAAAAAACAGTGCTTACTAATTAATCATATTTTAATTAATCACAAATTCTACTACATTAACGAAAACCATTACATTAACATTATATTTGATCCATCGGCAGTTCAGGACAGCGTGTTTTTTAAATTTCAACGATTTTAACCGTGAAAAACCAGCGTATTATCCGCACTGGTGGATAGTCCGCAGCTTCAAAAATTTGACTTTCAAACACAGATAGTCCGCGGACTATATGCTCGAAATTACGGTACTTTATCAATAAAACTTGAAAATAACCTTTTTTATTTACAATGGTGAATTACAGCATATACACATTAGAAACATCGTATTTGATCATACATGTTGTATCATTATCTATCAATGGAACAAACTTTTCGAAGGGTAGATCACACCTAAACGACACAATCTCATAGAAAGTCTAAATGGGTTTTTTATAAGCGGGAGGTTGTAAAAATTCCCTAACCTTTTAAGATCAAACTTAAACCGTCGATTCAGGTATTTATTCGATAAAACCAATTTAAGAGACGAGATTTCAGCTCCTAAATTGGATTTTATGTAACTATGCGTCATCGTCATACAACACATATTTGCAGACAATACACTCATATCTGCCACAATGGTTCCAATGATTCAAAAGGGAGAATGATAATCTGCAGTTAAGGACCCGGCAGTTCCATGGACAGTCTTCACAACTGTCCATGTGTCCAAGGACTTGCTTGAATTCATCACAACGAGGCAGCCTGCAGTTTCTGTTGGGATTCAATTTATCCTCTTCTATGCAGCGGCAAGCGTGAAGCAAAACTATCAGTGTCTCTACGGCACGTTGAAAACTCATTTCTACTATCTGGTTGGCCATTGGGACTGGAATATGAACTTGGCCATTAGCCAGGAGTAGCACGTCCATTCCTGCGCTGAGTTTCTGCTTCGTTGTTATTCAGACAAGAAGATTCCTTCCCCAACGATTCGTTCGTTTTACGAGTTTCCCAAAGTCCGATCCGGAATTTCGTGGAGGCTCGTTTTCTCTCTTCACGAAGAGCGGGAATGTGTCAAGTTGAAATCTTCTTCAATGATTCACGGGTCAACAAATAGAAAGTGACGTCAATATCCTAGACAAAGTAAAAAATTACTAAGTCAAATCAAATTTTATTAATTATAATAAACAAAAAAGAATACAAAACACAATGTTAAAAAAAGCATACAAAAAATACATTGATCGTAATACTTTATCCGAACAAAGGAAGCACTGCTCGTCCATGAGTTACAGGAATTTTTAAAAATAAATGTCTGATCAGAAATAGTGGATAAATGGGAGAAAAATAAATTCACGTTAAAAAAAAGACAAGGAAAAACGAGAATGGCAATTTTGTATATTAAGAGATAGATGAGAATTAAACAAATTGAGTATAAACTAGTGATGGGCAAAATCGATAATTTTAGGTATCGAATACTTTGGTATCGAATACTTTGGTATCGAATACTTATAGGTATCGAGTACTTTTAGGTATCGAGTACTTTTTTTTCAATGTCGGGAAATGAACCTGAAGGGACAATTTTTTTAGGGCCTATCCATAATCAGACTAATATTCAAAAAACTGAAAGCGATCCATCAAAAAGCCCCGTAGCTACGGGCCTGGAGGTGGATAGAGGCGAAGGATTTGGCGGGGGAAAAACCTAGCCGCGTCAAATTTCTCTCGCGGATGATAACGACTTGGGTTTGAGCGTTGCAAAATGAAAACGGAAACAGGCTGCGTTTGATCTTCAGTAGGTATTATAAAGATTACTTCATTTAAAAATTTAAAACGAAATATGTCAATAAAGTATCGATACTTTTGTGGGTATCGAATACACTCGATACCTATAGGTATCGAGTACTTAAGTATTTGGTATCGATACCTGCCCATCACTAGTATAAACCCGACAAAAATTAAAATAGTGTTTAGACATTATTTTGGTCTAGAATAAAGGCAGCACAAAGTTTTTAAAAGCATCCGATATTAGATTCAGCTTGAATTTCTTTTGGTAATTATTTTTAAAAATATGAAATAATAACCAAAAGATATTGAAGGATAAAAATAAAATAAAAATATTTAACCGTGCTTACATCCTTCCTACTACTATTATCATAGAGGAGATATAACAATGGAGTGAGCTTTCCCATTGAATCGCCTTCAAAAAAGAGTAACCATCATCTGCATGGGCTCCTGGCGACGATTGGCACGTTATCGCTTTATTGGCAATTTCAAGAGTATTAGAGGTCATAAAATTATCTGAAAATTTCGTGATCAAGAAGTAGTAGTTTCGTTGTGATTATGCAGAAACACTAAATATTTTTATTGTAGTTTTTTTTCTAATTTACTAACTTTTAAAAGGGGAGGTATATTGAATAAAATGAAGAATTTTTATGCGACATTTTAGTGTTTTACTTAGAATTAAAATGTTTACAATTTTTGAGCAAAAAACAAAGTATTTTACCTCTCTAAAATCGTTCTTGCATTTTAAAAAATATTAACAAATTTTTCACATTTTTGCAATCAATATGGACTGGATAGGGGCTAAAAATTAAGCATAAAATGAGTGTGCACAGCCCACTGTGATAATTTTATTAAAAGATTTTTTAAGGGAGGAGTTGGAATGAAGACGATATTCTCTTTGCTCTATTCATCCTGTGTCTTTTTATTAGCTCATCGGTATAGTGCTGCAGTCTATTTTCGATGAAACTCAAGGAGCACTGTTCTTGATGAGTAGAAAAATTTTCGGGGGGAGGGGTTAAAGTTCACTATCTGAAGTTAAAGGGAGAAAAACAGGTTGCTTTATACTTAGCGTCGAGGAAGATTTATGTCAACTAATGTAAGTCCTTTTTATTCTTTCAGTTTCCAAGTTTGAAGTTTGCTTTTTTTTCAGTTAATACTACTCGTTCTTGGAGGGTTTGCATTTTTAAGAGAGCGAATTGGTATTTCTTGATGTCCAGACAAAAATCTCGAAAGTGATTCCTTTCATGCAATTTCATGACTTTCTTGCCATCCTAAAGGAATATTTCTTTAAAAATGAGAATAAATGACAGCTTTATCTAAAAAATGGCTTCTAACTACCAAATTTAAGACGAAAGTTGCATTTATTTTCACATTTAATATTTGCATAAATATGAAACATAAAATAAATGACATTTTTTTATGAATGAATACGTCCAATTTTAGTTAACTTAAATTAAAAATTATTAAATGAGTTGTATAGCAAGCTTTTTTGAAGGAAAGTTTTAAAGCCAGAAAATGAAGAGATGATTGAACTGTTCCATTTATTCTCACAGCTCTTGTCTCATTCATTCTCATACCTACGTATTTCTAGAAAACTTAAAATAAGCTTAGAAAATAACCATTAATTTTTACCATATGAATTGTAATTATAAGTATATTTTAATTCAGAGTAGATATTTCAGCTTTAGTTGATTTTTTAAATACTCTTTACAGAATAAAGAAGACAAAAAATTAATTTTTGGTATATGAAAACACATTTAGTAGTCATGTTAACACAATAATGGAAGCCGGTGTTAATTAATACAATTTACTAAATGGTGTAAGAATCACTATATTCTGCTTGGAATATCAAACATTTAAAATGAAGTTAATACATAAAAAATTTAATGGTCCCATTCATCCCCCAATCTCCCCTACTGTATTTGTGCATGTGGTACATTCTTTTGATGCTAAAATAATAAAATATAATTGAAACAAAATGTTTTATTGATATGTAATAGGAAATCTTAGTAAAAAAGTGCAATCAAATAAGAAGTTTACACTTTTACAATTTAAATTTTTTCAAGTTTTCAAAAAGGTTAAGGCTCAATCGGAAATCAAGGAAAAGTCAACTTCTCTCGTCACTAGACAGGATATATGTCTAACTATCTCGTTTGGGCATTCAAACAAATTATGCACTTCTGGGACATTTGAAAGTAAAATTAAAATCTTTAATGTAACTAAATTAGGTGACAAAGAAAAAAATCACAAGAACTTTGAATAAAAATTTAAACCACAAAAATTAGAGTATCCAAATTATGTACACTTGAATACAGTTCGTTATTTTTGAGTAGAGGTAGAGCTAAAAACTTTTTGTTACATAATCCAAAATCATGCAAGAATAAGTTAGTACAAATATGAATGAATGCAGGAGTAATTAAAATGCATGGCAATTTTACATTCTGTATTTCCTTAAAGAAATTTTATGGTAGTAAAAATGTACAGGATTGACAATGTTGCAAATGTTATGTTAGTCTTCAATAACAAAATATTATATATCTGACTTCTAATTTAAATTACGGAATTAATTAATTACATCTAATATAATTACCTAAAAAAAACTCGAATATTATTTACAAATGTATTAGAGAATTACAGATTTTACATCTTTTTTAATACAACAGTTTAAGACTTACCAAAAGTGTAGCTTGTAAAAAAATTAAAGTATATATTCTACGAACTAAATCTTTAAAAAATAACAACCCTTTAATTATAAGGTTCTTAACCATAAAAAAAAATTGGCACAACAATTTTTTATTTACATACAGTGTCTCCAAATCTAATACAGTGAACTCCGCTTAATGTGATCGCATTTGTACAAGACCCAAATGATAACAATATCCGGTCCATATTAATAAGCGGTTCTGTACTAAAAAGGGGGAAAACACTGTAACACGGGTATTTGCATTAAAATTACGACTGTGTAGTCAATATTGAAGTAATTGAAGCGATTTTCTAGATAGTATTTTGCAACTTAAAACATTTTGAAGAAAAATATTAGAGCGGATCATATAATACTACTAAATTAATGACTTATTTTGTACGTGTATTAAAATTTGTCTTCCATCAGTAAAAAAAATGAGGTTTTTAAGGGATTTCATGAAATTTCGATAACATTAAACGATATACTGATCACATAAAACGATACCTTTTCAGTTAATTTCTATGGGAGTGATTGGGACCAGTCAATTTCGATGACATTATCCGATTGATAACATTAACCGTGATCATATTAAGCGGAGTAGACTGTAGTTATTAACATTTAGTTGGTACCTTTTGCTTTTGACTTAAACATAGTATGGATTGTCACTATTTGATGGTCACTGTTCTTTGGAAGAATATTTTTTGTATAGATTACAGAATACAGTATAACTTTACTTCAAAATAATTTAGTTCATTAATTGTTTAATTTCTATCTATCAGAATGGTTATTTTAACAAAAGATAGCTAACTCAGCTTTAATAGAAAAAATGTTGACTTCTTCACGATTCGACCGTAATTCTTCAAATACACGCCATTAATGAAGTTAGTACATCATTTTATAAGAACACAGTTTGCCCTTTGCAATATTTCTTTCATGGATCCACAAAGAACAGCATTTCCATTTCATATGAAATAAAATAAAAACAATTATTAGCATGTGATCACATAAAATGGTAACAATTACAAGAAAAAATTTAACAGTATAATTTTTATTACGGTTTAAATAAAACATTGAAATGTTTATATTCGTATTCCATTAATTTTTATTCAATGTAAATTTCTAAATTTATTTAAAATCCCTTATAACAAAAAACCTTCTTGCGGAAGACAATTATTATCTTGTGAAACGAGAGAATAAGAATTCTTAAAATATGGGATTCTCTAATGCAGGAGAAATTATGCGTAATTAAGCTAAATAAGAACAAGCAAAATACTTAAAAAAATAATTAAATACAATTATCCCGGTTTCAATCAAGAATTGCAAGTAATTGGTAAATTATAATTGAATGCTTTATGAATTAAAAGCACAAATCAAACAATATCATATTTCTTACAACTGAAATAAACATGAAAAATCTAATGAGAAGCAACGTAGTAAACAATAACTAACAAAGATATAAAAAGTTGAGTAATAACTTTCACTGAATTAAAAAAAATATTGAATATTTACCTCTTAATTTCAATCTTGAATTGACTTTGCAAGTCTATCCGGAATTCTTGATCTGAAACTGATATCAACTAAAAATAAAAAAAGCTCGCCGTCGATTTGAGTAACATGGTAAAAAATGGCGGCGGCGGTGTGACGTTTTGGCGGCGGAAGTGACGTTTTCCCATTGCCTTAATGTTAAACGATGTTTGCCACTGTTAAGGTTTGCCATTGCTCACTCCACTGTTATATCTCCTCTATGACTATTATAATTGTGAATGTTTGTCTGGATGTTTGTTACTCTTTCACGCAAAAACTACTGAATGGATTTTAATGAAATTTTACCATAATGTAGCTTATACATCAGAATAACACATAGGCTATAATTTATAAAGAGAAAATCAGTCCTTCATTCTTTTTTTCCCGTTTTTCCTGCTTTTTTTTCACTTATTTTTCCGTGTTTGAAAACCTGTTTTACCAGTCATACAACGAGTTAAAAATAAAACATTGTTTCAAATGAGACACAGATCACTAGACTTTTTCATTTACTAGATCTTTTATTTTAGTTTTAAACACTGGTTTTAACACTGTTGTTATATAGCTCAGTGGGTTTTAAATTTCTTAATTTGTTCACTATACATACTAATTTACTAGACTTTTTACTATGGTTTCAAATTTTTTATTTTATAAAGGCACCAAGATATTAAACATTATCAGGAACATCGGGATGGAAAAATTACCGGGTTATGAAAATTACCGAGAACACTCGGACAGGAAATTTACCATAAAGACACCCAGAATACCGGAATATAAAAATTACTGTAAACACTGAGATAGGAAAATTACCGAGAACGCCGGGATTAGAAAAATTACCGGGAACACTGGGATAGGAAAGAGGCGCCTGGGATACCGGGAACACTGGGATAGGAAAGAGGTTCCTGGGATACCGGGATGATTTGTAATATTGCTAATTTACAAAATTATTGATGTATTTTAAGAAATATTTTAAAAAATAAATTTATACACCCCACCCGTGCAAGGCTGGGTATAACTAAAGCCCTAGATCCTCTACCTTAAGTAGCGACATCAAGCTCAATTTGCCGCCATTGTAGGGAGAACTCACTGCTAGTGACGATAAGCAAGACTATCCAGACTAGTAGTGAGTTCTCCCCACAATGGCGGCCGATTGAGCGTGATGTCGCTACTTAAGGTAGAGTATCCAGGGCTTTAGGTATAACAGCTAGTTAACAATATTTTAAGAGGCACTACAATAGGGAATGAAATTTCACTTTTAATAAAGGTGGTATAAGCTACTCTAAGTTCATCTGGTGTATAAACCAGGGCTATGTAGGTTTCAAAAAAAATTTTGGGGGAGGACCCACCCTTCCAAAAGGAGTTAAAACACAAGTTTGTAAAATTTTCTAGGGGAAGATCCTTAACCCCCCTCCACCTTTTGTATTTTTAAGTCTATTTATATTAACTCCTTCTTCTAGAGAAAATTCTGCTGCTTAACTTTGACTGAATTGTTTTGACTTTAGTTTTGTATTAATTAAGCACATAGACTTATCAAAAATTAGTTATTTAGAGTCTATTTCCCACAAATTTTCTAGGGGGGTAGACCCCCCAGACATGGACGGATTTAGGTTGTGAACCCTGGGGGTGCAAGCTGTCCCTGATGACTTTGAAAGCAGGGTTTTCCCTTATAAAAATGGAATTATCTCAAAAAGTTGTTGGTGCTCCATGCACCCCCTTAAATCCGCCCATTACCCCAGACCCCCTAAAATATTGTCTCCAAAATGTTTTATATTCTTCAAAGATAGTATTTTTTTGATTGCTATGATAATTTATGATAACTTTTAAATATTACATGATGCATAGAGAGGGGCAAGAAAAGACCACAAGGGGATCTTGAGGGATACCTTTTAGAAAATAAAACATTTTGATATTTTTGTGTCTGAATGTAAAGGGATGGTCTGAAACCCACCTCAGGGCTTGCTGGATCCGCGCCTGAATTGAATATAATTAGTGTGTATTTCTAAAGAAAAATGCACTTTATACGCGAATTCCGCGCTTATATCGTCCCACTTATCGCATAAGTCCGGCGTATTTGCAAATACTTTTATTGCAAGATTTTTATTTTACGATCCCGATCTTTCAATTGAAGATGTTACACAAGGCCCAAGAGTAACGAGACTGAATTCCATCAGTCCGAATTAGGGAATTCAGTCTCGCGGCGTTACTTTTGGCCTTGAAACATCATAGCAGCCCCTTCTTCATCCAGCAAGCCCTTCAATTATATTAACGATAAAGAAATTTAAAATACCGTAATTTCGAGCATATAGTCCGCGGACTATCTGTGTTTAAAAGTCAAATTTTTGAAGCTGCGGACTATCTACCAGTGCGGATAATACGCTGGTTTTTCACGGTTAAAATCGTTGAAATTTAAAAAATACGCTGTCCTGAACTGCCGATGGATCAAATATAATGTTAATGTAATGGTTTTCGTTAATGTAGTAGAATTTGTGATTAATTAAAATATGATTAATTAGTAAGCACTGTTTTTTATTTGTATTAAGCGTTTTATTTCTGAAGGTACATTAGTAAGTATAAGTACTTTTTTCTATTTATACTTAGTTCTTTTTTTCTTTTCCATTAATATTGCCGTATTATAAAATAACATAATTTCGAACGTGTAGCCCGCGAACTATCCGGTGGTGCGGACTATCTGACTATTTTTGAAAAAATTTTTACATAAAATCGTGTCTGCGGACTATACGATGGTGCGGACTATATTCTCGAAATAACGGTAGATACTTATGATTTCAAATGTCTTGACAAAGCGCATGCGATGATTGTTTACCGAAGAATCGATATCCTGCACTCAGTTTGAACGATTTTGCGACATTTTCAACGGGCTGCCATCTGCTAACTTTATAAGTAACTAATTTTTTTTAAATTCTAACACAAAAAATTCCATGCTCATGCTCCTACAAGAACAATGCCGTTGGTTTCATATTTTTATCTATTTTTGTTCAAGAGATATTCAATTTTAAAAACCCGGAGTTCTTTTCTGGACACCCTGTACAAGTACCGTCGGTAAATAAAGGGTTAAGGGTTCGACTTCGATTCTTTGGTATCGATTCCAAGGTATTCGATTCTAGAATCGATTCCTTTAGAAATATTTAAAACCCTACTTCGGCGGACCCTCTGTCAGGCTTTTTCTGTGTGTGTGTGTAACAAGGAAATCGAAATTTGATAGATCTTGATGTCACCTCTCTTCTACTTTAGGATTTCTTTTCTATTTGTATAAGTACCACTTTCCAATGTACCAAATTCGTCCAATTTTCGTCATGTTAGGCCAAATTTAGTTTACTTATAGTTGCACACGTAAACTTGACATATTTTGGATGAGGATGAGGAAAATAATGGAAATGCAGTAAAAATTTTTTTAAAATCTTAATGTGTTCAGAATGGCCTACAATCTCTAAAAACATTTTAATTTACCTTTCAAAGCTCTAAATTTGAAGTTATTTTCAGTTAATTAGTCAATTTCTTCTAATCAATACGACAAAATTAAGCCAAATTAATTATTGAAATTTGCCAAATTAAGACTAATTAAGCCAAATTAATTATTGAAATTTGCCAAATTAAGACTAATTAAGAAATTAATTATTAAAATTAGACAAATTAAGCAAAATTAATTTTTTAAAACTTTGTTTGCAAAAAATGATGGCAAACCGTATTTATGAATTACTACGTGAAAACTAGAGGGGGAGGGGAGGTCTTGGCATATACTACGGATGGTCACCAAGGGGGAGTAAAACGTAAAAAGGGGGAGGGGCTGTTCCCCGAAAATCCTTAGTCAATTGAGAATTTTAATGCTGATTTTCGTATTCAGCGACCCAAAATCTATAAGAGATGACTATTTTCATCAAGGAAATTTTTTCATTGTTGAACAGTGTAATAGGTAATTTTGAAAAAAAAGCGAGTTTTTAAAAATGGAAAAGTTATAGTACTAAAGTTAAACATTAATCTAGACTAGAATTATGTTATCTTGATTGAGCATTATTAAAGTATAATGGCTGAGTTACATTAGTCTCAGGGGTGTAAATAAAAATTATTATTTAATTAAATTTATTATTTACTGTAGCACTACACAAAGTAAATTTTTGGGTAGAATTTGCGTCTTAAAGAACTTGGAAATAAAGCTCCAACTACCAAAAGGGGGGTCTGAGGGCCCGAAAATTTTTGATTTAAAATAACAGGTTTTTAACTAGATTTTGTTCACCTAGTTCGAATGTTGTAGATTTGAATTTTGGGGTAGGATTTGGATTAACTTATTGCAAAAGAGTTTTGAATTATTTAAATTCCAAGTCCTAAGGGGGGTTGGGGGATCCCCCAGAAATGTTTTGGAAATTATACCTTAAAAAAACAGGGTTTTAACTTGTTCTGGTACTAAAATGTGTCCCGGCAAAGGAATCGATTCCAACAGGAATCGAATCTTAGGAATCAGGGGCGTAGCCAGAGGGGGGATTTGGGGATATATCCCCCCCGAAACTCGGGAAATTTCCTTTTTGACCATAGAAAACCACTAAAAATACCCCATATCCCCTCCCGAAATATCAACATCCCCCTCCGAAATTTTTTTCTGGCTACGCCACTGTTAGGAATCTTACTTAATTTTCTAATTAATAGAGATTATTAACATTATTGCTTCCAAATTAATTAGTATTTTGATAATTTATTAGTATTTTGCTGATTATTTGTAATAATTCCTAATTATCTTTGATTCGTTATTGAAATAGATAAGTTCGATTCTTCTTTTTCGATTCTGGCCATTAGGAATCGATTCCAGGTCGGAATCGAATCCAAGGATCGAAAGAATAAAACCTCAGGAATCGAATCGAAAGATTTTTTAGATTTCCGAAACGCTGTTTTCAAATGCCTTCGTATGGCAGCACGGAGAACTCAATCAATGACAGAGGCGGTACTGTGACAGCTGTGATTGACACGTTCATTCAATCTGTCACCCTCGAAAGGGTATTTAGAGGATTCGACAGTTGGGGTTCTGTTTTTCCGCCGAGGCGCGAAAACAATGCGATCCCAGCGCCAAAAGGACCCCTATCACGAGACATACATTCCTTTTTTGTGGCCTATTAATTAGTTTTCGTCTTTATTCTTGATTTATACTACTATTTGCTATGGCGTTATTTCAGAAGGAAAAGGACTAACCCCTAAAGGGACCCTACCCTTCTTTAGGTAATTAGAATACGATTATTTACAACCTTTTTAATATTATGTACGTTGAGAAGATTCGATTTGATTTTGAAACGTCTTAGCCCCCCGAAAAAAAATCCAAATCATAGATCCTTAATTCAGGGTTGGCCGGTTTAAACCAATTTGTTTAAACCATGGTTTGAACCAAATGTTTTTTTTTACCAAAAAAAACCACTTGGTTTTTTTAGAAATTATAAAATATTTTCAGGAAAGTGTTATTAAGGATAATCTTTTGCACAAAATTAAAAGGTCAGATTTATCAAAAAAATTGACATTTTAAGGTGATTAAAAATTAGAAATATTTTATTTCAATGGTTTTAATTATTGTATTCTCTCTAACAGGGTTGGCCGGTTTAAACCATTTGGCGCGAAAACAATGCGATCCCCGCGCCAAAAGGACCCCTATCACGAGACATATGCGGCTGCGAGATCTTGGCGGTTATGGCAACCCGCAGAAAAAACGGGACGCTCGTCCTCCGTACGCCAACTTACTTTTCTCCCCGCCAGAAACTATGCCAAAATTGATGCCCAAAGCGGTTGGGGATTCGCGTTTCTTTGAGATGTGTTTTGATGGTTGTGAAGATATGACAACTTAGATGAACTAAAGTCTGTAGACCTATTGCATGCTATTAAACATTTCCATTTCCAATAAAAATACTACTTATCCATTGTCTTTTTACTTTTAATCGGATTATTCCATTAGATGAAAAAAAAACAATATTTTACAATGTCATGCTTTTAACAGTTTATTTTATAATTATATCAGTCTATTGGTTATTGATTTTAATTATTTTTTTTGTATTAAGTTTCCGTTTATTTATTATTAAGTACTTGTTGTGAATATTTCCTTTTAAACTAAGAATTTTATCCTTTTTAGAATTATTTTAATTAATGATTGATAGATTTCTTTCAGACTTTCTAATCAGTATTAACGGAGCAATCGGAAATAATCGGTACAACCCCAAAGAGTACCTTGAGAGGATAGGAGAAGGACTTGAGGATTTTTTCAGATTTCAAAATGCCATAATTTAGTCTTAAAAATTTGGACTTCATTTACAGCAGTGGTTCCCGACTCAAATTTCCAGAAACTTAATTACATACCCTACGGATAAAAATTTCAATTATCCCATAAGATAACCAAGCACATTTTCTTAAATTTTTATGCATGTATAGAAGAGGATAATATTTCACAAATGATATTACTTAATAATAAATGTTCAAGTGTTGGAGACATAGCATTGAGAAAATTATGTCGACTGATGAGAGAAGCTGTTAACTTTCAGAATTTGGGCCTGTGGAACTTTGATCTGACCCATCCCCTTTTTCCCCTTTTTCTCACAGCATGGGGAATGGAAACGCCGACGGGCAGAAAGGGGATGGACCCCTGAACGCAACCCGCGTCAGCTTATCTCTGTCGATTTGACGCGGGAATCTAGATATGGCACAATGAGACTGTGGGTGGTCAGGGAAATTAGCAAAAGAGAAAGCTTGTTTTGAGAAGATAATAGATCAATGGTTTCTGGAGGCCCCCCATAAAAGCATGGAGGTCCGAAGTCGCTTGACAGGAAAAATTTATTTTCATTGGAGGGTCACCGCTTAGCCCATTATTTCGAAAACCTATGCACAAAGCCATAAAACACTAAAATATCTCCTTCCAATCTGAGATGACCATCCGGTGGTCCTCGGACACACCAGTTTTGGGCTCATTCCCATTTGAATTAGCTATTCGTATTCTGTGCTTGTTTTTTTTTACTTTAATTTTTTTAGATTTTATTTTAAAATTTATAAGATTATTGGATTTTTAAAATGTCTACGTCGGGGAAGCGGCTTCATTCGAAGGAGATCAAATTGGTTACTTTTTTCATATTTATTATATAGATTTACATCTTAAAATATAGTCCGTTTAACTTGTAACTTTTTAAATTAAATTTTGATTTATATGAAAAGCACGAAAACAATAATTCGTTTATAACTTAATAAAAATACCGATAACAATAACGATTTAACTAATTAACTAAATATTTTCAAGTTTGCGTATGGAAATAACGAGAAAAACTGTTGCCTTTATGAATTTTTATAAGAGCCAAATAGTTTTTAATGACTTATTGTTAGGAATTATCAAAATTCTTTAAGATCTATATAGTTTTTAGTGAACTAACAGTGAAGGAACCGTAAAATTACAATTTAATCTCGTCAGTTAATCCTTTTACAATGTTATAGTAAAAAAATATTTGGTTTTAAGACGTCTTTTTAAACAAAGGGAGAAAAATTTACTGCACTCTGCGAAACATATTAAGTTAAATATTTGAGTGTTACTTAAAATGATCTTATCCCATGGGGAAAAAATCCGACTCTCCTCTCTAGCCAAGAAGGGGAGAATGGGGAAATTCTGGGGACCCCTTGTCCGGGGTCAACGGAGGTTGAGCCGCCAGGATCTCGTGGTCGCATTAATTAGTTTTCGTCTTGATTCTTGATTCATACTACTATTTGCTATGGCGTTATTTCAGAAGGAAAAGGATCCTAAAGAGAAATACCTTAGAAAAAATGTCGAGTAACCCCCCCCGAAACAAAAGCCTGGTTACGACCCTGAACACAATGAACGAGCGATTGTTTCTGGCTTCGGTTACTAGATGGCGCCGCGAGCGGAGTTTTCGGTTGTTCCGCAAAGCGCGTTCTTCTCAGGAGGCGCGTTTCTTGCAACGGAAAACAAAGCTAAACAGAGCAAGAATGACTACTGGAAACTCCTTTAGTCCTTAATCCCAACTCACTGTTATTGAGGTGCTTGCTGCCGGGAGTTAGCAGTTTTACACTTTTAGAGTTCTCTGCTATATGATGTCAAAAAGCAAACAAAAGAAAGAAGAAAAAAATACATTGATCATTATACTAATCCCAAAGAGCAACTGCTCGAATTATTTATCCCTATTTAACTTCAGATCCTTGTAAATCATTGACTTTCCCCGCTTGTGCTTAACACCTGAGGTGTTGTTTCCTGGTTGATTTTTCGGCCCCCCTGACGTACGAACTTAACTTACGTTCACTTCTACGAAACAGCCACACTGCCGGATCCCGTTTTCCTCCATCCGTGCTGTCCTTTCCTTGGCCGAAGGTTCCTTTATGTGGCTGTGGGGAGCCTAGTGGTTAAGGCTTCGGGATCGGAGGGTCCCGGGTTTGATTCCCGACACCGCTAAAGACCCACCGAGTATATGCGGAGTACGTGCTCGTTAAATCTGTGGGTCCGAAAGTCCTGTGGTCCGTCATGGCGCAGTTTACCACGGGTTCAGGTGTCTGGAGACTATTTCCCTCCCCTTCAGATACATGGCAAAATTGTAGAGGTGGTGATAGATAGTGGCAGAATCTATCATCTCATGAGGCAGAAGTCGGACTCCTGCCATTTATGGGCCTCACTTTCTCAGGAGCCGCACCCCCTTTGCCTTGAATCCTTGTGGAGCTTGGGTAGTACCAAGTGGCACACGACAACAACAACAACAGGTTCCTTTATGTCCTCCTTATGTGTAAGAAAAAGGAGTGTTGCTTTGTTTGGTTGGTGTCCAATCATTTTTGATACCTGCTCATTCTCATGTCTCCGGGGGTGAATGTCCTGTTGGTCATCCCACAGGTGCTCCTTTCACCTGGTGGCAACTACGGAAATATTTCCCACGGGTCAGCTGGGAATACCTCCTGGGAAAGTACAGAACAACATTCTCGACACCTGCCCTGAGTTCGTACGCCTAACCCCAAAAAATTCCTGAAATTTGCTTTATTTTTTAAAGGGATCTTATAATTATGTTCCCCCACCTGAATTTACCCTCTGACTAGGCAGATATAGCCTCTTTGCAAAATGAATGTCCCATCCTTGTATTTTATTAATTTAATTTGGAAATAAAGTTAATTTGTCTTTCTTTTCTTATACTTTGTGCCGTTAACTAAGCCAAAATAAGATTTGCTTTTAATTTAAAAGTGTTATTAACTTTTTTATCCAGTGAATATGACTACATTGACTTTTACTTACTCCATTCAAAGTTTCTTAATGACTTTATTTCGTAATAATATTATATTTTGTCTGTCTCGGTCTTTCTATTTTTTACTTTTGTGGTATCAATTAAGGGTGAATATAATTTAGTGTCAATTTAAGTGGTTTTAAAGATTTTTCTTCAGTTAAGTTTCATATCCAGTTTATAAGTTATGAGGGAAGATTAAAGAAGCTAAATATGTTCACTCTAGAGAAAAGAAGGATTAGAGGGGATTTGATTCAACTTTTTAAAATGCAAGGGGACACAGAGGGACTAGATTTCAATACGGGTAATAGAACAAGGGGTCACAAATTCAAATTGAATAAAGGAAAATTTAAGACGGATTGTAGGAAGCATTATTTTTTTAATAGGATAGATGGAATGCGATGCCTTAAACAATTGTAAATTCAAGTGGGGTAAACGAGTTCAAGAGGAAAATTGACAGATACTGGGATTCCGGTAGTGTGGGTTAAAAAGACTGGACCAACCTTGCTGGGCTTACGCCTGTAGTTGGTCGACTTAATTTCTATTTGTATTTGTATAAGGTTGAAAAAGTCCATCAACTTTTTTCAACTGTAAAATATTTTTAAATGCTCTTTTTTTCGACGATTGCTGTGTTTTCCAAATAGGGTCCTAAGTTTTCAGTAAAAATTTGGTGGTTATGCTATAAAAATTCCATTTCTACTACTTTTCCGCCCGATTTTCTCAAACTTGATTTTTAGACTTATTCCCTTACAAACGGACGATTCAATATAACAATAAGGGTTTTTTTCAGCAAATTTTGATTTAATTCTAGTTTATTTCCTTTAGTTATAAAAGTACTAAGATAAGAACGAAAGATCTTAATTTTATATGTGTTCTTAACTAACAATTGACAGATAATTTATTTTGAGGTAAAAAATAAATTATTTCGTATTCACACTTTAAAGTGAAACTTGACATAAAATAAATGAAAATTATTTAACCCTCTCGGCACCAGAACATCAAAAAAGTGAAAAAACTTTTTTTCTTCTTCTTCTCAATACATCCTAAATGACCCTATAATTTGTCTGGGAAAAAATTATTTCTTGTGTGCACTCCTTCCTAGTTATTTTTATGAGCCTCATTGAGGCCATATGAGGCCATATTTTTTTCATTTTAACAGAAAATACGTGGTTTAGAACTTATTAAAAGACATGATCAGAATATTAGAAGGTTACGATAAAAGAAAATATCTACCAACCTATAAAAAATGTTCTACAGAACCTAGTATATCTAGCTAGTATTTTCTCTTCACAAGCATCACAGCTTAAAATGTAAACATTGAGGTATAAACCATCTTGCTGCTATTTAGGAACGAATTCAGAAACCATGTAGAAGTCTCATATGTGATCTACATGAATCAGTGAAGTCACTGATGAAAAGAAAATAAATTTGCATGTTTATATCATGCAAAAATTGAGCTCATAAGTAGGAGCCTTATATGAGTCCCGTGGTGGCGAGAGGGTTAAATTATAGAAAAAAATTCACTCAAATGTTTTGATATTTTTTTTTTCATCCCGATTTCCTTGCCCAGGGAATTCTAATTTGACCTTAAAAGTGAGAGACATTTGGAAAGAAATCGGGTATTTTTGCCTAAAACGCTTTGATAATCATGCAGAAAACCTGAAAAATGCTTAATGTATGGCACACACACTTTATAGGCCAGGATTAGTAAAAAATGATATTCTTGAAATTGTGTTAAAAAAAGTAAAAACTGTTAGAAAAAATGCTGTAGATGACTATTGTTTTGAAGGAAAAATTTTAAAAATTAACCTGCAAAAATCAAAGAAATTTCTTTTAAAAACTTTTTATAAAAGAAATTATTTTATAAGTGGGAACTCCCCCTGTTTCGTCGATAGTGGGGCAATATGATATTGACAGATGATGTCACCATGAAAAAGATGGTCGATGATGGATTTGTGCACAGATGGGAAACAGTGGTTGTAGAGAACGCTCGTGCCGGTCTCGTGCAATCAGCGCATCCCGGGGAGTGACCCCTCTGTGAATGAGGTATTTGCATGAGTGAGGGATTTGCTTGATTTTATACTTTTGTGATACATAATGGTTTAAAACTCCTAAATTTCTTACTTTTAAGTTCAAAATTTTCTCTCTATATTAAAAAAAAGTTACTGTCGCCGCTGCCGCTGTTTCAGAAAATTTAATTTTTCAACTCTTTGAACTCTCATATCGCTAAAACTAATTGATAGAAATTTATGAAATTTGAAATGTTTGTAGATTAATATTTGGGGCACATTCTCGAACAAAAAACTAACTGATGTGATAATTATTACTGGGGTATTTTTAAGGTCAAAGTTGAAGTTTTTGTTTTTTAGCCGCGTAATCCAGTTCAGCGAAATCTATTAGTAGCAGAACTATGTTTTTTTGCAGCCTAATACTCTGAAGTATGAAGATGTGCACTACGTCGCCCTTTTTTCGAATTTCGAATTAGGTTTAGAGTAATTAATTTTTTAATTTTCGAAATTTTTGACACTTTTTCGTTTTTTTCTATCTAAAATTAAAACTAATCACGGTATCAATATGATATTTTAAACACTTATATTCTTATTTTTTAGAAAGAGATTGGCGTTTAATTCTTTTAAAAATTCTAATTAGTTTTGGAATTATTAAGCATCAAAGTTTCATTTTTTTCATAGTTTTAGTAGGTCTTTATCAGACGTGTTTAATGTTTTTAAATTTTATATTTGCCTGTTCACTAGATTGTCGCGAGCACGGATATTTAAATTTAAAAGTTTTGAGGTGCACATTTTTGCTCTAAGTTTGCTAGCGATATAGTATAGACTTGGTTAATAATTATAATCTTTTAAAGATACTACGATATTTTTTGAACTACTAGAGAAATAAATAATTTAGCTTTTTTGAGTGTTATTTGTGCCGATGGAAGGAAGAGGATTTTCTGGAAGTTTGTTTTACTCTGCTAAAGATCGATTGCAGATATTACAGATCGCGAAGCGATCTGTAAAGAGCTGCATAGCAGTTACGAGGGTTGGTGAACGTAAGCGAGCTGGGGGCGGTAGCCCCCTATCCATTAAATTATTGATAATTTAAAAAGGAATATTTCAGTAATAGTTTTATTTTGATATTTTCCAGGTAATGATCCGAATTAAATTATTGAAAAGTTTGAGAGATAAAAAGTTTCGATATTAAATGATCATTAACTATACTCTTTTCATTTAGAATTAGCACCTGAGACGTAATGTATTAGAAGAAATTATTCTAAATATCGTCGAAAAAATTTTCATCTGCAATGACAAGGCAGCCTAAGCAGAAGTAGTTAAAATACTGTAAAAAATCGATCACTGGAGTTGTCTGATGAGCGTTTTTGATCCTGTTTCAGGCGCCTATTCTAAATGAACAGACTATAAGCAGACAAGTTCCAGGTTGTACTGGATGGTTGAGATGAAACAAGCGAGCTCTGCTCGCTAAGATCGCGAAGCGATCTTCAAAGAACTACGAAGCAGTTCCGGGGGTTGGTGAGCGATAGCGAGCAGGGGGCAGAGCCCCCTAGTGTTTTAAATAAATAAAAATTCAAATTTTATTTTTGCCAAAACGTCAGAAAAATCACGTTATCAGTAAACGGGCTTCTATTGGATGTGACATCACAGCGCACGGAAACCATTGTGTTAACTGTTTTCACGTGATCAGAAAACGGGCTTCTATTGGATGTGACCTCACAGCGCATGATTTGTGATTCGAGAGTGTTTTCGCACTCGAACAAAAAACGAAATTTCAAAAATTTATATCTCAGAAACTAGGGTACGAAAATACTTGATGTAAACGTCATTCTTCATGGTTTTTTATCTACTATTTTAATAAAATTTAATCTCAAAACGTGAGAATACCTCATTCAAATGTTGACCGAATGTCGTATTAACTGCGATCTACGGACGTAACCGTGCGTTAGTTACTCGACGCTCTATTTTGCTCCTGACAGGCTATAGCGTTGCGTTATTTTTTTCCCGCTCTGTCCTTTCGCGTGCATTATCTTATTCCAGCATGCCAGTAAGTTAAATAATTCGGTTTATACTTTCAATCCTTTCTTTTAGTGGTTTCTGATTGAATTTGTATTTTTAATGCTCTTTCTTTTAAGCTAGGATCGTTATTTTATCGCAAGGATCTCTTATTTGAAATATAATTTCAGTAAAAACTTAAATATTGTATATTTTTTCAAACGATTTTTTTTAAGTTTCAAATAAAATTTAATATTCAATTACTTGATTTTAAATTAAAAACTTAATTTTGCAGAAAACAATTAGTGAAAGTTTGTACTCGACTGGTATCTATTATGAACTTATGGTTATAACCCTGTATTATGCAAAATGAATGTTTCTATTTTCATGCTTTAATATTTCGACAATGTACTGAACTGTTTTTTCTTTAGCAGCTGTTGATCCAGGTACGAGATGACGCTCGACTTCGTGAACTTGAGGAGATCCGTTCCAGAATGAAACTTCATCTCGAGAAGACGCTGACCCTGAGATCTGAAGCCATCCTTCGCCGGACCCTGGCCAGACTCGACCAAGAGATCCAGAAGGAGGAATCGGAAGTCTTCGTAGACCTTTTGGAAGGAGACTCCGATGAAGAACTGTTGTGAGTATGATGTTTCAGACCTTTTTACTGCTTTTTTTAGTTGTAAAATCTTCTATGAAATAATTAGTATAGTTTTATGTTTTCCTTTAGCAGTTAATATTAAAGACTTGTCAGTGTTGAAATCGTCATTTGATAGTAATCCTAGTAAAATCATTAGTATAGTTTTAGGTTTAACTTTTACTGCAGCTGTTATATTATTAGTTTGGTTTATTTAAAACTTTTAACAGTTAAGATTTTTCAGTTTTCAAGTAAACATAATTTTATAGTAATTGTAGTAAAATCATAGTAAGTTTTATGTTCATTTTTCCCTTTGGTTGTGATCTAAAGTTATAAAATATAATACTTGACATAGGCCCTATTGCCTGCTTTACCAGTTTTAATCTAACTATGCAAATATCTTTAAACAACTGAATTTTTCTCTTTATTTTTATTGTTGGTAGTAAAATAGCTCTTAAAGATCTAAAATTTTAACTTAAGTTTAAGTATTGAAAATTTAGCATGATATAGTTGCTTTTTCCTTCTTTTATCAACTTGAAAAATTTCTTACTTTTTATTGCTTTGCTTTAAAATTTGTTTTTTTTTCTTCTTCTTTGATTCATAGTTTGATCTTGTCCCTTTCAAATTAACTTTAAATAACAATTAAAGTTCATTTTTTTAGAAAATTGGGTTTTTCGAAATTTGTATATACTTGTGGAAATTAAAAATCTATTTAATTTATAAATAATCAGAAATAACTAATTTCGTTTGGAGTAACTTAATAAGCCATTTTAAAATTTTATGGGAATATAGCTTATTAGAGAACATTTTAATACAAATTTTGCGCCTTTCCTTCTAAAGCCAAATTAGTGTAGTTACCTTTAAAAAGAGTAAATTTTCTTTGGATAGATCCCTGTTAGTTTTACATCCATTTGGGCTTTTTATTTTTATAAAGAATCGCCACAAATTCCTACTAACCGTTAAAATGTTTTACGACAACAGTACTGACTGGGACTTGTAATTTCTGACAATGGCCATTTAGAGCCTGCTTTAATAAATTCCTAAATATATTTTTCTTTTGATTCTAGTATTTTACGAGGGTTGTTTTTTAATTAACTTCCGTTTTGCTCCTGTAAAAAAAGTAGTGAGAATTTCGAAATAAATTTGGTGCTGGTAGATAGGTACATCCTTGAGGATCAATTTTTTACTTTATTGGAAAAAATCGGACATTTTTTCTATTATTTATCGAATTTACAAGCGCGCTCCTCGAACTTATTTCCCGTCGGCCCATAGAGAATTTCTCTGCCTTTAAACTCTGTTCTCATTAACAATCGACAGGCAGGTGATTTTTGCAGCATGCTATTGTGCATGTTTAAAACCATATGTTTTGCATCTGCCAAGTTCCAGGCATTGGGGATTATGGAGTTACAGCCATAATAAACAAGGCAACATCGATAGATTCGCAGGCAAAGTGTGCGCTAAGAGGGAAAACGGCTGTCCGAAACGATGCGGAGCTCAACGAAAAATCAAACGTTTCATGAAGCGGAATCGAAAAACTTGTGAAAAGGTACGGTAAATGGTCTATTTAAAGGTGATTACGTTGAAAAGTAATTAAAGATGTTTGTAACCTTCCGAAATAACCTTATTTTTAAATATTTATTTGTTTTTTTTTATTTTTAAACCATCAAAATAGGGAAATTTTGAAAAAGAGGATTTCTCTACATGGGTTGGCGGGAAATAAGTTCGAGGAGCGCGCTTGTAAATTCGATAAATAATAGAAAAAATGTCCGATTTTTTCCAGTAAAGAAGAGAATTGATCCTCAAGAATGTACCTATCTACCAGTAGCAAAATTATTTCGAAATTCCTACTACTTTTTTTTAGGAGCAAAACGGAAGTTAATTAAAAAACAACCCTCGTATCTTGTGTTTTGATGTTTTTTGAGTAATTTTATGTGGTTTCTTAATTTTTGTTTCACAATAGCCTTTTGTCCTGACATCATTCTTGTTTTTTTTCTCTTTTTCTGGTTTGATTATCTATCTGATTAATAACGAGCTTTTAATAGTTGAGATTTCAGTTTCTTATCTTTTTTTATTCCTTAAATCCTATTTACCAGCAGTAACCGAACATCATCATTCACAGTAATTTGGTTTTTAGAAATTCTCCCTTCTTGACATTTCTTCTGTTCCAGCCTCTTCATCTGTCGACTTTTAGTAATTCTGACTGCGGTTGCTGTGTGTACCAAAAAACTTCTGTGTTTATTGGTAATTTTTTTATGTAATGACTGGTAAAACTGAAAATGATGATTAAGTGGTCAACTGTTATCACAGTGACACTTCTCTGATTCGGATGTTTCAATGTTTTTAATTAAATTCATGGAGTGACAAGTTTTTAATCTTTTGTAGCTAAAGTATCGATATACAAAGTTGTGATAATACTAATATTTTTTAGTTAAACTTTTGAATATTTCCTTTGTATTAATGCTGTTTTAATTCCTTTTTTTATTCAGAAATAAAAATCCCTTTTATTTCAAATCATTCTTTTGCAGGTAGAGTAGTGCTTCAAAGGCACAGCTATGTTAAACAGGGAATGATCTCTATTGGATTAAATCTGTGTATTGTTAATTTCTTTTGCAACCAATCGTATAATGTGTCTGTACCAGAAATTCCGATTAACATGAACATAATTTCTCTTGAAATTACACTCACATTGTTAGGTTTTAATTTAGTTTCCTGTCAAAAAATGCACTCACAAAATACATCTGATCGTGCTGTACAGAATTTTCATTTCCTCGGCTGTGACCCTGCAAAACGTTTAATGTCTTTGTATTAGTCTATTATTTCTTTTTAAGGTAGTGATGTACTTCCGTATTTTTCATTTCAGCTCAAACAGAAGAAAAAGGGAAGACCCAAAAATCATCAAGACCTTGTGTAAGAAAAGGTCCCTTGTTTTTTCTAATTTATATTAATGATTTTTGTAAATTAAACATAAATGGTAAAATTTTAACATATGCTGATGACACAGTTTTATTGTATTCTTCCACTAGCAAAAATGACTTACTTAACCAAATAGAAGTTGATTTAATTGAAATAGGAACTTGGTTAGAAGCTAATGATTTAACCTTAAATTTAAATAAAACAAAATACATCCACTACGACCTTCGACCTTCAAATTTAAACTTAAATATCAAATTTCATTCTTTGCCTTGTAATGGTAATACAAGTATTTGTTCGTGTTATACTCTTCAGTCTGTACAAAGCATCAAATATTTAGGACTATATATAGATTCAAACCTGAAATGGAAAACTCATATCAAAGAGTTGGAGAAGCGATTGCGTTTTGTTCTTTTCAAGTTTTACCATCTCAAAAATAAAGTTAATTCAAATTTTTTAAAATCCTTATATTATGTTTGGTTTTATTCATTAATCAATTATGGTATTACTATTTGGGGCGGTGAGTATGTATCAAATCTTCGACCTTTAATATCTATACAAAATAAATGCTTCAAAATTTTAAGGCCCCAATCTAGCCCCCTTAGATTTAGATTCCTAAAGTTGCTACCTTTTCGACATAATGCTTACTTTCGTATTTTACTTTATATATTCCGGAATAAATCCCAATTTAAAATGAAAAGCATACAATATAATACTCGATCCAAAGACACTTTTGAAATTCCAAGTTTCTCCAAGGACATTTTTTGTAAACATTTTTATTACCTTGCCCCTAAACTGTTCAATAGTCTACCTGTACACTTCATTATTATTAGTAAATATTCAACATTTAAAAGAATATTATTTGAATTTATATTAAGCATTGACGACGTTGATAATTATTTTTCACTTTGAAGCATTTTATTTTATGTTACCCAGCTTTTGTGCCATTTTTTTTTAGTGTTTCTATATAGTGTCTTATTTTTTTTCTTTATTTCTGTTATGAATATCTTTCTCTTATGCCTGTACGGGAAGAGTGTTTCCCCTTGGCATATCATATTTTTTTCTCTATTACTTGTACTTATTTTGTAAATAAAATTTGTTTGTTTGTTTCCTAAAAAAAAAAAAATCCTCGTTAATCAATTCTGCGGAACTCGGCTGTTTCCTGCATCTGGCAAGTGCTATACTATTTGTTTTATTCTCCCCCTTATCTTAGTCCATTATTTCACTAGCTATTATTTTACTTCATTTTATAAATTAGCGATGCTTCCGTATTTTTCATTTCAGATCGAAGAATAAAGTGAAGACCTTGTCTTGCTTAGACCTCAAGGTAAACTCATCGGCTGGTGTGAAGGTTTTCTGCATTGGGCAAGTATTCTTTTTTCTCCCCTTACACCCCCCTCTATGGACACTTGAGGTTTACTCCACTCCTAATCCCAATGGCATAATGACAAACCTGTATTTTTCTTAATAAATCTACTTTTTAAAACATGAAATATAATTCAATTTAATTTGTAATAACTCCCCTTTAAAATCCAATAACACATCTTTAAATCTTATGATTTTTTCCCAAGCAACACGACCTGCCCAGTTGGTATAAATACTAAATCATAATCACATAGATGTGTTCTGACAATGGAACTTTAATAAATTTTGAAATTTTTTGTTAATTAAATTTGTTTTGTTAAGGTTTCTTTTCCAACCTATCATACTGTGTTCACCAAAACACAAAAAAGTCTGTTTAACATGAAAATAACTACTCTTGAAATTCCACTTAATATAATAGGTTTTAAATAATATTTTTTTCCATAAAATAATCAGGGTTCATACGCTCCTTGAAAACTCCTTGAAAATGAATTATAAATGTTCATTTACAAAATTATGAAATTAAATCTTTGCTTTTTGCATAACTCTTTCTTAATTCACTACTTTCCTTGAATACTCAGCCTAGTTTAAACTGTCCCAAAAGAGTAATCCATAAAGAAAACCAATTGCCCAGTGAGATCCATTTGAGCATTGACCTTGAATTTGTTGGCTTTGCTCAGAAGGAAATCACTTGGACTGACTCCGTCTGAAGCGTTTATTTTGGGCCTATATTGAATTATTGGGAATTAATTCAACAGGTAAAACACTTGACTTTATGGATGCAGAGTGACACGTGACGGTTTTGTGGACATGCCAAGAAAATAACAAATTCAGAACAATCGCTGGATAAAAAAGGGATTTTTTAGCTTCTAGAATGTATGAAATGAAACAGATTATAACTATGAAAGACATACTTTGAAACAAATCCATTTTATTTGGAAAAGAATTTTCAAACGTATACAAAAGCTTCAAACTTGAATAAACCAATGTTAATTCACTTGTGAGGAGTTTCAATACTAAGATATTTTGAATGTAGTAGCTTGGTATTGAGTCATTTAATTACAATTTATCATGCTCCATATGCAATTCTTTTCTTGAACTTGAGAACCTGGATCGAAATAAAAACGAATTAATTCCCTGTTATGACAAGACTTAAAAATCTTTAACACACCAGCTGTATGAAATTTAAAAAAATATCTATAACAACTTATTTTTACACATTTTTGTAAGATGCTCAATCAAATAAAATTTTAAAAAATTTTTAAAACGTAAGTTTAAAAAACATAAAGAAAATTTATTTCAAACAACTGAAATAAATTCTGTTTTCTTTTCTAAACCAATAATAATTAAACAATTCTCAAAGAGGGATAAAGAATTAGAATATTAACTTTCAGCATATAAAATTCCAATATAATGGTATTAGTATAATTATATGAATGTAAGCTTTTGAAGTTCTGTACAAGCAAATATGTTAGCTTTTTCACTTAAGTCTTAAGAAATATCTCAACACAATTTTTATTCAAATCAAAATATTTCCCGAGGTAAAAATATCGCTTCGATACCCAAAATAAAACGGTACATGTAAAACAAATAAAACTCCATTATATACTTAAATCGTATCATAAAAAATATCCATAATAAAATTTACCTTTACTTATTTTCGGAAGAGGGATGCCCCTAACTTCGGGGTTGTCTCCTTTCCTGTCCTAGCCAATGGGAGGGCAATCCCCTTCGAAGGATGTGAGGAATCTGTAGATCGAGGAATAAGTCCCAGTCGTTGAATATAAGAGGAATTCTCGAATTTCTCAGGATTCTTCTAAGCCCCCTGAAAGAATAAACAGGAACACAAGACATCAAATGTAAAAAATGGTTAAGAGAATTTAGAAAAATACCGTAGTACTACTTACGATCGGGGAGGGACCCAACTTCGAGATCTGTTGTCTTTTCTCATGATCCTTCTCTTTCAGTTTCCTTTCTCCCGATAAAATATTCCGAAAGATTGCCGCTCTTCGGTTTTAGTGGGGACTAATTATCAGGTAGAGGCTCTCGGAAGGAAACCATGAAATAAAAATCGTGTTAAATTTTCTAAGGTAAATGTAAAATATGTAAGAGTTAATTCACTAGTAAATATAGATAGAAGACCTGCCAGACTGCCCCGAACCTTCGGGGCCAAACGGGTGATCCAAACTATAACTACTTCTACTACTATTCAATTAAGAGTTATTTTACAAAAGGGGCAATCTCAGCCCCCCTAGGTCTAAGAGTGGAAGCGGTCCCCTGACACCTGTCTTCTTGGGAACAGAGAGTAGTTCGCGATCGGAGACATAACCCACCCTAAGGTGAGCGAGTACCCCGCCTCTCTCTATCGTTCATCCCCATGTCCCCTGACTCGAATGAAAGCGATCGCGAGATTTCCTGACACCTGGCTTCTTGGGAAAAGAGAGTAGTTCGCGACCGGAGACATAACCCACCCTAAGGTGAGCGAGTACCCCGCCTCTCTCTATCGTTCATCCCCATGCCCCCTGACTCGAATGAAAGCGATCGCGAGATTTCCTGACACCTGGCTTCTTGGGAAAAGAGAGTAGTTCGCGACCGGAGACATAACCCACCCTAAGGTGAGCGAGTACCCCGCCTCTCTCTATCGTTCATCCCCATGCCCCCTGACTCGAATGAAAGCGATCGCGAGATTTCCTGACACCTGGCTTCTTGGGAAAAGAGAGTAGTTCGCGACCGGAGACATAACCCACCCTAAGGTGAGCGAGTACCCCGCCTCTCTCTATCGTTCATCCCCATGCCCCCTGACTCGAATGAAAGCGATCGCGAGATTTCCTGACACCTGGCTTCTTGGGAAAAGAGAGTAGTTCGCGACCGGAGACATAACCCACCCTAAGGTGAGCGAGTACCCCGCCTCTCTCTATCGTTCATCCCCATGCCCCCTGACTCGAATGAAAGCGATCGCGAGATTTCCTGACACCTGGCTTCTTGGGAAAAGAGAGTAGTTCGCGACCGGAGACATAACCCACCCTAAGGTGAGCGAGTACCCCGCCTCTCTCTATCGTTCATCCCCATGCCCCCTGACTCGAACGAAAGCGATCGCGAGATTTCCTGACACCTGTCTTCTTGGGAAAAGAGAGTAGTTCGCGACCGGAGACATAACCCACCCTAAGGTGAGCGAGTACCCCGCCTCTCTCTATCGTTCATCCCCATGCCCCCTGACTCGAACGAAAGCGATCGCGAGATTTCCTGACACCTGTCTTCTTGGGAAAAGAGAGTAGTTCGCGACCGGAGACATAACCCACCATAAGGTGAGCGAGTACCCCGCCTCTCTCTATCGTTCATCCCCATGCCCCCTGACTCGAACGAAAGCGATCGCGAGATTTCCTGACACCTGTCTTCTTGGGAAAAGAGAGTAGTTCGCGACCGGAGACATAACCCACCCTAAGGTGAGCGAGTACCCCGCCTCTCTCTATCGTTCATCCCCATGCCCCCTGACTCGAACGAAAGCGATCGCGAGATTTCCTGACACCTGTCTTCTTGGGAAAAGAGAGTAGTTCGCGACCGGAGACATAACCCACCCTAAGGTGAGCGAGTACCCCGCCTCTCTCTATCGTTCATCCCCATGCCCCCTGACTCGAACGAAAGCGATCGCGAGATTTCCTGACACCTGTCTTCTTGGGAAAAGAGAGTAGTTCGCGACCGGAGACATAACCCACCCTAAGGTGAGCGAGTACCCCGCCTCTCTCTATCGTTCATCCCCATGCCCCCTGACTCGAACGAAAGCGATCGCGAGATTTCCTGACACCTGTCTTCTTGGGAAAAGAGAGTAGTTCGCGACCGGAGACATAACCCACCCTAAGGTGAGCGAGTACCCCGCCTCTCTCTATCGTTCATCCCCATGCCCCCTGACTCGAACGAAAGCGATCGCGAGATTTCCTGTCTTCTTGGGAAAAGAGAGTAGTTCGCGACCGGAGACATAACCCACCCTAAGGTGAGCGAGTACCCCGCCTCTCTCTCTCGTTCATCCCCATGCCCCCTGACTCGAACGAAAGCGATCGCGAGATTTCCTGACACCTGTCTTCTTGGGAAAAGAGAGTAGTTCGCGACCGGAGACATAACCCACCCTAAGGTGAGCGAGTACCCCGCCTCTCTCTATCGTTCATCCCCATGCCCCCTGACTCGAACGAAAGCGATCGCGAGATTTCCTGACACCTGTCTTCTTGGGAAAAGAGAGTAGTTCGCGACCGGAGACATAACCCACCCTAAGGTGAGCGAGTACCCCGCCTCTCTCTATCGTTCATCCCCATGCCCCCTGACTCGAACGAAAGCGATCGCGAGATTTCCTGACACCTGTCTTCTTGGGAAAAGAGAGTAGTTCGCGACCGGAGACATAACCCACCATAAGGTGAGCGAGTACCCCGCCTCTCTCTATCGTTCATCCCCATGCCCCCTGACTCGAACGAAAGCGATCGCGAGATTTCCTGACACCTGTCTTCTTGGGAAAAGAGAGTAGTTCGCGACCGGAGACATAACCCACCCTAAGGTGAGCGAGTACCCCGCCTCTCTCTATCGTTCATCCCCATGCCCCCTGACTCGAACGAAAGCGATCGCGAGATTTCCTGACACCTGTCTTCTTGGGAAAAGAGAGTAGTTCGCGACCGGAGACATAACCCACCCTAAGGTGAGCGAGTACCCCGCCTCTCTCTATCGTTCATCCCCATGCCCCCTGACTCGAACGAAAGCGATCGCGAGATTTCCTGACACCTGTCTTCTTGGGAAAAGAGAGTAGTTCGCGACCGGAGACATAACCCACCCTAAGGTGAGCGAGTACCCCGCCTCTCTCTATCGTTCATCCCCATGCCCCCTGACTCGAACGAAAGCGATCGCGAGATTTCCTGACACCTGTCTTCTTGGGAAAAGAGAGTAGTTCGCGACCGGAGACATAACCCACCCTAAGGTGAGCGAGTACCCCGCCTCTCTCTATCGTTCATCCCCATGCCCCCTGACTCGAACGAAAGCGATCGCGAGATTTCCTGACACCTGTCTTCTTGGGAAAAGAGAGTAGTTCGCGACCGGAGACATAACCCACCCTAAGGTGAGCGAGTACCCCGCCTCTCTCTATCGTTCATCCCCATGCCCCCTGACTCGAACGAAAGCGATCGCGAGATTTCCTGACACCTGTCTTCTTGGGAAAAGAGAGTAGTTCGCGACCGGAGACATAACCCACCCTAAGGTGAGCGAGTACCCCGCCTCTCTCTATCGTTCATCCCCATGCCCCCTGACTCGAACGAAAGCGATCGCGAGATTTCCTGACACCTGTCTTCTTGGGAAAAGAGAGTAGTTCGCGACCGGAGACATAACCCACCCTAAGGTGAGCGAGTACCCCGCCTCTCTCTATCGTTCATCCCCATGCCCCCTGACTCGAACGAAAGCGATCGCGAGATTTCCTGTCTTCTTGGGAAAAGAGAGTAGTTCGCGACCGGAGACATAACCCACCCTAAGATGAGCGAGTACCCCGCCTCTCTCTATCGTTCATCCCCATGCCCCCTGACTCGAACGAAAGCGATCGCGAGATTTCCTGACACCTGTCTTCTTGGGAAAAGAGAGTAGTTCGCGACCGGAGACATAACCCACCATAAGGTGAGCGAGTACCCCGCCTCTCTCTATCGTTCATCCCCATGCCCCCTGACTCGAACGAAAGCGATCGCGAGATTTCCTGACACCTGTCTTCTTGGGAAAAGAGAGTAGTTCGCGACCGGAGACATAACCCACCCTAAGGTGAGCGAGTACCCCGCCTCTCTCTATCGTTCATCCCCATGCCCCCTGACTCGAACGAAAGCGATCGCGAGATTTCCTGTCTTCTTGGGAAAAGAGAGTAGTTCGCGACCGGAGACATAACCCACCCTAAGGTGAGCGAGTACCCCGCCTCTCTCTATCGTTCATCCCCATGCCCCCTGACTCGAACGAAAGCGATCGCGAGATTTCCTGACACCTGTCTTCTTGGGAAAAGAGAGTAGTTCGCGACCGGAGACATAACCCACCCTAAGGTGAGCGAGTACCCCGCCTCTCTCTATCGTTCATCCCCATGCCCCCTGACTCGAACGAAAGCGATCGCGAGATTTCCTGACACCTGTCTTCTTGGGAAAAGAGAGTAGTTCGCGACCGGAGACATAACCCACCCTAAGGTGAGCGAGTACCCCGCCTCTCTCTATCGTTCATCCCCATGCCCCCTGACTCGAACGAAAGCGATCGCGAGATTTCCTGACACCTGTCTTCTTGGGAAAAGAGAGTAGTTCGCGACCGGAGACATAACCCACCCTAAGGTGAGCGAGTACCCCGCCTCTCTCTATCGTTCATCCCCATGCCCCCTGACTCGAACGAAAGCGATCGCGAGATTTCCTGACACCTGTCTTCTTGGGAAAAGAGAGTAGTTCGCGACCGGAGACATAACCCACCCTAAGGTGAGCGAGTACCCCGCCTCTCTCTATCGTTCATCCCCATGCCCCCTGACTCGAACGAAAGCGATCGCGAGATTTCCTGACACCTGTCTTCTTGGGAAAAGAGAGTAGTTCGCGACCGGAGACATAACCCACCCTAAGGTGAGCGAGTACCCCGCCTCTCTCTATCGTTCATCCCCATGCCCCCTGACTCGAACGAAAGCGATCGCGAGATTTCCTGACACCTGTCTTCTTGGGAAAAGAGAGTAGTTCGCGACCGGAGACATAACCCACCCTAAGGTGAGCGAGTACCCCGCCTCTCTCTATCGTTCATCCCCATGCCCCCTGACTCGAACGAAAGCGATCGCGAGATTTCCTGACACCTGTCTTCTTGGGAAAAGAGAGTAGTTCGCGACCGGAGACATAACCCACCCTAAGGTGAGCGAGTACCCCGCCTCTCTCTATCGTTCATCCCCATGCCCCCTGACTCGAACGAAAGCGATCGCGAGATTTCCTGACACCTGTCTTCTTGGGAAAAGAGAGTAGTTCGCGACCGGAGACATAACCCACCCTAAGGTGAGCGAGTACCCCGCCTCTCTCTATCGTTCATCCCCATGCCCCCTGACTCGAACGAAGCGATCGCGAGATTTCCTGTCTTCTTGGGAAAAGAGAGTAGTTCGCGACCGGAGACATAACCCACCCTAAGATGAGCGAGTACCCCGCCTCTCTCTATCGTTCATCCCCATGCCCCCTGACTCGAACGAAAGCGATCGCGAGATTTCCTGACACCTGTCTTCTTGGGAAAAGAGAGTAGTTCGCGACCGGAGACATAACCCACCCTAAGGTGAGCGAGTACCCCGCCTCTCTCTATCGTTCATCCCCATGCCCCCTGACTCGAACGAAAGCGATCGCGAGATTTCCTGACACCTGTCTTCTTGGGAAAAGAGAGTAGTTCGCGACCGGAGACATAACCCACCCTAAGGTGAGCGAGTACCCCGCCTCTCTCTATCGTTCATCCCCATGCCCCCTGACTCGAACGAAAGCGATCGCGAGATTTCCTGTCTTCTTGGGAAAAGAGAGTAGTTCGCGACCGGAGACATAACCCACCCTAAGGTGAGCGAGTACCCCGCCTCTCTCTATCGTTCATCCCCATGCCCCCTGACTCGAACGAAAGCGATCGCGAGATTTCCTGACACCTGTCTTCTTGGGAAAAGAGAGTAGTTCGCGACCGGAGACATAACCCACCCTAAGGTGAGCGAGTACCCCGCCTCTCTCTATCGTTCATCCCCATGCCCCCTGACTCGAACGAAAGCGATCGCGAGATTTCCTGACACCTGTCTTCTTGGGAAAAGAGAGTAGTTCGCGACCGGAGACATAGACCCACCCTAAGGTGAGCGAGTACCCCGCCTCTCTCTATCGTTCATCCCCATGCCCCCTGACTCGAACGAAAGCGATCGCGAGATTTCCTGACACCTGTCTTCTTGGGAAAAGAGAGTAGTTCGCGACCGGAGACATAACCCACCCTAAGGTGAGCGAGTACCCCGCCTCTCTCTATCGTTCATCCCCATGCCCCCTGACTCGAACGAAAGCGATCGCGAGATTTCCTGTCTTCTTGGGAAAAGAGAGTAGTTCGCGACCGGAGACATAACCCACCCTAAGGTGAGCGAGTACCCCGCCTCTCTCTATCGTTCATCCCCATGCCCCCTGACTCGAACGAAAGCGATCGCGAGATTTCCTGACACCTGTCTTCTTGGGAAAAGAGAGTAGTTCGCGACCGGAGACATAACCCACCCTAAGGTGAGCGAGTACCCCGCCTCTCTCTATCGTTCATCCCCATGCCCCCTGACTCGAACGAAAGCGATCGCGAGATTTCCTGACACCTGTCTTCTTGGGAAAAGAGAGTAGTTCGCGACCGGAGACATAACCCACCCTAAGGTGAGCGAGTACCCCGCCTCTCTCTATCGTTCATCCCCATGCCCCCTGACTCGAACGAAAGCGATCGCGAGATTTCCTGTCTTCTTGGGAAAAGAGAGTAGTTCGCGACCGGAGACATAACCCACCCTAAGGTGAGCGAGTACCCCGCCTCTCTCTATCGTTCATCCCCATGCCCCCTGACTCGAACGAAAGCGATCGCGAGATTTCCTGACACCTGTCTTCTTGGGAAAAGAGAGTAGTTCGCGACCGGAGACATAACCCACCCTAAGGTGAGCGAGTACCCCGCCTCTCTCTATCGTTCATCCCCATGCCCCCTGACTCGAACGAAAGCGATCGCGAGATTCCTGACACCTGTCTTCTTGGGAAAAGAGAGTAGTTCGCGACCGGAGACATAACCCACCCTAAGGTGAGCGAGTACCCCGCCTCTCTCTATCGTTCATCCCCATGCCCCCTGACTCGAACGAAAGCGATCGCGAGATTTCCTGTCTTCTTGGGAAAAGAGAGTAGTTCGCGACCGGAGACATAACCCACCCTAAGGTGAGCGAGTACCCCGCCTCTCTCTCTCGTTCATCCCCATGCCCCCTGACTCGAACGAAAGCGATCGCGAGATTTCCTGACACCTGTCTTCTTGGGAAAAGAGAGTAGTTCGCGACCGGAGACATAACCCACCCTAAGGTGAGCGAGTACCCCCGCCTCTCTCTATCGTTCATCCCCATGCCCCCTGACTCGAACGAAAGCGATCGCGAGATTTCCTGACACCTGTCTTCTTGGGAAAAGAGAGTAGTTCGCGACCGGAGACATAACCCACCCTAAGGTGAGCGAGTACCCCGCCTCTCTCTATCGTTCATCCCCATGCCCCCTGACTCGAACGAAAGCGATCGCGAGATTTCCTGTCTTCTTGGGAAAAGAGAGTAGTTCGCGACCGGAGACATAACCCACCCTAAGGTGAGCGAGTACCCCGCCTCTCTCTCTCGTTCATCCCCATGCCCCCTGACTCGAACGAAAGCGATCGCGAGATTTCCTGACACCTGTCTTCTTGGGAAAAGAGAGTAGTTCGCGACCGGAGACATAACCCACCCTAAGGTGAGCGAGTACCCCGCCTCTCTCTATCGTTCATCCCCATGCCCCCTGACTCGAACGAAAGCGATCGCGAGATTTCCTGCTCTTCTTGGGAAAAGAGAGTAGTTCGCGACCGGAGACATAACCCACCCTAAGGTGAGCGAGTACCCCGCCTCTCTCTCTCGTTCATCCCCATGCCCCCTGACTCGAACGAAAGCGATCGCGAGATTTCCTGACACCTGTCTTCTTGGGAAAAGAGAGTAGTTCGCGACCGGAGACATAACCCACCCTAAGGTGAGCGAGTACCCCGCCTCTCTCTATCGTTCATCCCCATGCCCCCCTGACTCGAACGAAAGCGATCGCGAGATTTCCTGTCTTCTTGGGAAAAGAGAGTAGTTCGCGACCGGAGACATAACCCACCCTAAGGTGAGCGAGTACCCCGCCTCTCTCTATCGTTCATCCCCATGCCCCCTGACTCGAACGAAAGCGATCGCGAGATTTCCTGACACCTGTCTTCTTGGGAAAAGAGAGTAGTTCACGACCGGAGACATAACCCACCCTAAGGTGAGCGAGTACCCCGCCTCTCTCTATCGTTCATCCCCATGCCCCCTGACTCGAACGAAAGCGATCGCGAGATTTCCTGACACCTGTCTTCTTGGGAAAAGAGAGTAGTTCGCGACCGGAGACATAACCCACCCTAAGGTGAGCGAGTACCCCGCCTCTCTCTATCGTTCATCCCCATGCCCCCTGACTCGAACGAAAGCGATCGCGAGATTTCCTGTCTTCTTGGGAAAAGAGAGTAGTTCGCGACCGGAGACATAACCCACCCTAAGGTGAGCGAGTACCCCGCCTCTCTCTCTCGTTCATCCCCATGCCCCCTGACTCGAACGAAAGCGATCGCGAGATTTCCTGACACCTGTCTTCTTGGGAAAAGAGAGTAGTTCGCGACCGGAGACATAACCCACCCTAAGGTGAGCGAGTACCCCGCCTCTCTCTATCGTTCATCCCCATGCCCCCTGACTCGAACGAAAGCGATCGCGAGATTTCCTGACACCTGTCTTCTTGGGAAAAGAGAGTAGTTCGCGACCGGAGACATAACCCACCCTAAGGTGAGCGAGTACCCCGCCTCTCTCTATCGTTCATCCCCATGCCCCCTGACTCGAACGAAAGCGATCGCGAGATTTCCTGACACCTGTCTTCTTGGGAAAAGAGAGTAGTTCGCGACCGGAGACATAACCCACCCTAAGGTGAGCGAGTACCCCGCCTCTCTCTATCGTTCATCCCCATGCCCCCTGACTCGAACGAAAGCGATCGCGAGATTTCCTGACACCTGTCTTCTTGGGAAAAGAGAGTAGTTCGCGACCGGAGACATAACCCACCCTAAGGTGAGCGAGTACCCCCGCCTCTCTCTATCGTTCATCCCCATGCCCCCTGACTCGAACGAAAGCGATCGCGAGATTTCCTGACACCTGTCTTCTTGGGAAAAGAGAGTAGTTCGCGACCGGAGACATAACCCACCCTAAGGTGAGCGAGTACCCCGCCTCTCTCTATCGTTCATCCCCATGCCCCCTGACTCGAACGAAAGCGATCGCGAGATTTCCTGACACCTGTCTTCTTGGGAAAAGAGAGTAGTTCGCGACCGGAGACATAACCCACCCTAAGGTGAGCGAGTACCCCGCCTCTCTCTATCGTTCATCCCCATGCCCCCTGACTCGAACGAAAGCGATCGCGAGATTTCCTGACACCTGTCTTCTTGGGAAAAGAGAGTAGTTCGCGACCGGAGACATAACCCACCCTAAGGTGAGCGAGTACCCCGCCTCTCTCTATCGTTCATCCCCATGCCCCCTGACTCGAACGAAAGCGATCGCGAGATTTCCTGACACCTGTCTTCTTGGGAAAAGAGAGTAGTTCGCGACCGGAGACATAACCCACCCTAAGGTGAGCGAGTACCCCGCCTCTCTCTATCGTTCATCCCCATGCCCCCTGACTCGAACGAAAGCGATCGCGAGATTTCCTGTCTTCTTGGGAAAAGAGAGTAGTTCGCGACCGGAGACATAACCCACCCTAAGATGAGCGAGTACCCCGCCTCTCTCTATCGTTCATCCCCATGCCCCCTGACTCGAACGAAAGCGATCGCGAGATTTCCTGACACCTGTCTTCTTGGGAAAAGAGAGTAGTTCGCGACCGGAGACATAACCCACCATAAGGTGAGCGAGTACCCCGCCTCTCTCTATCGTTCATCCCCATGCCCCCTGACTCGAACGAAAGCGATCGCGAGATTTCCTGACACCTGTCTTCTTGGGAAAAGAGAGTAGTTCGCGACCGGAGACATAACCCACCCTAAGGTGAGCGAGTACCCCGCCTCTCTCTATCGTTCATCCCATGCCCCCTGACTCGAACGAAAGCGATCGCGAGATTTCCTGTCTTCTTGGGAAAAGAGAGTAGTTCGCGACCGGAGACATAACCCACCCTAAGGTGAGCGAGTACCCCGCCTCTCTCTATCGTTCATCCCCATGCCCCCTGACTCGAACGAAAGCGATCGCGAGATTTCCTGACACCTGTCTTCTTGGGAAAAGAGAGTAGTTCGCGACCGGAGACATAACCCACCCTAAGGTGAGCGAGTACCCCGCCTCTCTCTATCGTTCATCCCCCATGCCCCCCTGACTCGAACGAAAGCGATCGCGAGATTTCCTGACACCTGTCTTCTTGGGAAAAGAGAGTAGTTCGCGACCGGAGACATAACCCACCCTAAGGTGAGCGAGTACCCCGCCTCTCTCTATCGTTCATCCCCATGCCCCCTGACTCGAACGAAAGCGATCGCGAGATTTCCTGACACCTGTCTTCTTGGGAAAAGAGAGTAGTTCGCGACCGGAGACATAACCCACCCTAAGGTGAGCGAGTACCCCGCCTCTCTCTATCGTTCATCCCCATGCCCCCTGACTCGAACGAAAGCGATCGCGAGATTTCCTGTCTTCTTGGGAAAAGAGAGTAGTTCGCGACCGGAGACATAACCCACCCTAAGATGAGCGAGTACCCCGCCTCTCTCTATCGTTCATCCCCATGCCCCCTGACTCGAACGAAAGCGATCGCGAGATTTCCTGACACCTGTCTTCTTGGGAAAAGAGAGTAGTTCGCGACCGGAGACATAACCCACCATAAGGTGAGCGAGTACCCCGCCTCTCTCTATCGTTCATCCCCATGCCCCCTGACTCGAACGAAAGCGATCGCGAGATTTCCTGACACCTGTCTTCTTGGGAAAAGAGAGTAGTTCGCGACCGGAGACATAACCCACCCTAAGGTGAGCGAGTACCCCGCCTCTCTCTATCGTTCATCCCCATGCCCCCTGACTCGAACGAAAGCGATCGCGAGATTTCCTGTCTTCTTGGGAAAAGAGAGTAGTTCGCGACCGGAGACATAACCCACCCTAAGGTGAGCGAGTACCCCGCCTCTCTCTATCGTTCATCCCCATGCCCCCTGACTCGAACGAAAGCGATCGCGAGATTTCCTGACACCTGTCTTCTTGGGAAAAGAGAGTAGTTCGCGACCGGAGACATAACCCACCCTAAGGTGAGCGAGTACCCCGCCTCTCTCTATCGTTCATCCCCATGCCCCCTGACTCGAACGAAAGCGATCGCGAGATTTCCTGACACCTGTCTTCTTGGGAAAAGAGAGTAGTTCGCGACCGGAGACATAACCCACCCTAAGGTGAGCGAGTACCCCGCCTCTCTCTATCGTTCATCCCCATGCCCCCTGACTCGAACGAAAGCGATCGCGAGATTTCCTGTCTTCTTGGGAAAAGAGAGTAGTTCGCGACCGGAGACATAACCCACCCTAAGGTGAGCGAGTACCCCGCCTCTCTCTCTCGTTCATCCCCATGCCCCCTGACTCGAACGAAAGCGATCGCGAGATTTCCTGACACCTGTCTTCTTGGGAAAAGAGAGTAGTTCGCGACCGGAGACATAACCCACCCTAAGGTGAGCGAGTACCCCGCCTCTCTCTATCGTTCATCCCCATGCCCCCTGACTCGAACGAAAGCGATCGCGAGATTTCCTGACACCTGTCTTCTTGGGAAAAGAGAGTAGTTCGCGACCGGAGACATAACCCACCCTAAGGTGAGCGAGTACCCCGCCTCTCTCTATCGTTCATCCCCATGCCCCCTGACTCGAACGAAAGCGATCGCGAGATTTCCTGTCTTCTTGGGAAAAGAGAGTAGTTCGCGACCGGAGACATAACCCACCCTAAGGTGAGCGAGTACCCCGCCTCTCTCTCTCGTTCATCCCCATGCCCCCTGACTCGAACGAAAGCGATCGCGAGATTTCCTGACACCTGTCTTCTTGGGAAAAGAGAGTAGTTCGCGACCGGAGACATAACCCACCCTAAGGTGAGCGAGTACCCCGCCTCTCTCTATCGTTCATCCCCATGCCCCCTGACTCGAACGAAAGCGATCGCGAGATTTCCTGTCTTCTTGGGAAAAGAGAGTAGTTCGCGACCGGAGACATAACCCACCCTAAGGTGAGCGAGTACCCCGCCTCTCTCTCTCGTTCATCCCCATGCCCCCTGACTCGAACGAAAGCGATCGCGAGATTTCCTGACACCTGTCTTCTTGGGAAAAGAGAGTAGTTCGCGACCGGAGACATAACCCACCCTAAGGTGAGCGAGTACCCCGCCTCTCTCTATCGTTCATCCCCATGCCCCCTGACTCGAACGAAAGCGATCGCGAGATTTCCTGTCTTCTTGGGAAAAGAGAGTAGTTCGCGACCGGAGACATAACCCACCCTAAGGTGAGCGAGTACCCCGCCTCTCTCTATCGTTCATCCCCATGCCCCCTGACTCGAACGAAAGCGATCGCGAGATTTCCTGACACCTGTCTTCTTGGGAAAAGAGAGTAGTTCGCGACCGGAGACATAACCCACCCTAAGGTGAGCGAGTACCCCGCCTCTCTCTATCGTTCATCCCCATGCCCCCTGACTCGAACGAAAGCGATCGCGAGATTTCCTGACACCTGTCTTCTTGGGAAAAGAGAGTAGTTCGCGACCGGAGACATAACCCACCCTAAGGTGAGCGAGTACCCCGCCTCTCTCTATCGTTCATCCCCATGCCCCCTGACTCGAACGAAAGCGATCGCGAGATTTCCTGTCTTCTTGGGAAAAGAGAGTAGTTCGCGACCGGAGACATAACCCACCCTAAGGTGAGCGAGTACCCCGCCTCTCTCTCTCGTTCATCCCCATGCCCCCTGACTCGAACGAAAGCGATCGCGAGATTTCCTGACACCTGTCTTCTTGGGAAAAGAGAGTAGTTCGCGACCGGAGACATAACCCACCCTAAGGTGAGCGAGTACCCCGCCTCTCTCTATCGTTCATCCCCATGCCCCCTGACTCGAACGAAAGCGATCGCGAGATTTCGCCTGTCTTCTTGGGAAAAGAGAGTAGTTCGCGACCGGAGACATAACCCACCCTAAGGTGAGCGAGTACCCCGCCTCTCTCTATCGTTCATCCCCATGCCCCCTGACTCGAACGAAAGCGATCGCGAGATTTCCTGACACCTGTCTTCTTGGGAAAAGAGAGTAGTTCGCGACCGGAGACATAACCCACCCTAAGGTGAGCGAGTACCCCGCCTCTCTCTATCGTTCATCCCCATGCCCCCTGACTCGAACGAAAGCGATCGCGAGATTTCCTGACACCTGTCTTCTTGGGAAAAGAGAGTAGTTCGCGACCGGAGACATAACCCACCCTAAGGTGAGCGAGTACCCCGCCTCTCTCTATCGTTCATCCCCATGCCCCCTGACTCGAACGAAAGCGATCGCGAGATTTCCTGACACCTGTCTTCTTGGGAAAAGAGAGTAGTTCGCGACCGGAGACATAACCCACCCTAAGGTGAGCGAGTACCCCGCCTCTCTCTATCGTTCATCCCCATGCCCCCTGACTCGAACGAAAGCGATCGCGAGATTTCCTGACACCTGTCTTCTTGGGAAAAGAGAGTAGTTCGCGACCGGAGACATAACCCACCCTAAGGTGAGCGAGTACCCCGCCTCTCTCTATCGTTCATCCCCATGCCCCCTGACTCGAACGAAAGCGATCGCGAGATTTCCTGACACCTGTCTTCTTGGGAAAAGAGAGTAGTTCGCGACCGGAGACATAACCCACCCTAAGGTGAGCGAGTTCCCCGCCTCTCTCTATCGTTCATCCCCATGCCCCCTGACTCGAACGAAAGCGATCGCGAGATTTCCTGACACCTGTCTTCTTGGGAAAAGAGAGTAGTTCGCGACCGGAGACATAACCCACCCTAAGGTGAGCGAGTACCCCGCCTCTCTCTATCGTTCATCCCCATGCCCCCTGACTCGAACGAAAGCGATCGCGAGATTTCCTGACACCTGTCTTCTTGGGAAAAGAGAGTAGTTCGCGACCGGAGACATAACCCACCCTAAGGTGAGCGAGTACCCCGCCTCTCTCTATCGTTCATCCCCATGCCCCCTGACTCGAACGAAAGCGATCGCGAGATTTTCTGTCTTCTTGGGAAAAGAGAGTAGTTCGCGACCGGAGACATAACCCACCCTAAGATGAGCGAGTACCCCGCCTCTCTCTATCGTTCATCCCCATGCCCCCTGACTCGAACGAAAGCGATCGCGAGATTTCCTGACACCTGTCTTCTTGGGAAAAGAGAGTAGTTCGCGACCGGAGACATAACCCACCATAAGGTGAGCGAGTACCCCGCCTCTCTCTATCGTTCATCCCCATGCCCCCTGACTCGAACGAAAGCGATCGCGAGATTTCCTGACACCTGTCTTCTTGGGAAAAGAGAGTAGTTCGCGACCGGAGACATAACCCACCCTAAGGTGAGCGAGTACCCCCGCCTCTCTCTATCGTTCATCCCCATGCCCCCTGACTCGAACGAAAGCGATCGCGAGATTTCCTGTCTTCTTGGGAAAAGAGAGTAGTTCGCGACCGGAGACATAACCCACCCTAAGGTGAGCGAGTACCCCGCCTCTCTCTATCGTTCATCCCCATGCCCCCTGACTCGAACGAAAGCGATCGCGAGATTTCCTGACACCTGTCTTCTTGGGAAAAGAGAGTAGTTCGCGACCGGAGACATAACCCACCCTAAGGTGAGCGAGTACCCCGCCTCTCTCTATCGTTCATCCCCATGCCCCCTGACTCGAACGAAAGCGATCGCGAGATTTCCTGACACCTGTCTTCTTGGGAAAAGAGAGTAGTTCGCGACCGGAGACATAACCCACCCTAAGGTGAGCGAGTACCCCGCCTCTCTCTATCGTTCATCCCCATGCCCCCTGACTCGAACGAAAGCGATCGCGAGATTTCCTGACACCTGTCTTCTTGGGAAAAGAGAGTAGTTCGCGACCGGAGACATAACCCACCCTAAGGTGAGCGAGTACCCCGCCTCTCTCTATCGTTCATCCCCATGCCCCCTGACTCGAACGAAAGCGATCGCGAGATTTCCTGTCTTCTTGGGAAAAGAGAGTAGTTCGCGACCGGAGACATAACCCACCCTAAGATGAGCGAGTACCCCGCCTCTCTCTATCGTTCATCCCCATGCCCCCTGACTCGAACGAAAGCGATCGCGAGATTTCCTGACACCTGTCTTCTTGGGAAAAGAGAGTAGTTCGCGACCGGAGACATAACCCACCATAAGGTGAGCGAGTACCCCGCCTCTCTCTATCGTTCATCCCCATGCCCCCTGACTCGAACGAAAGCGATCGCGAGATTTCCTGACACCTGTCTTCTTGGGAAAAGAGAGTAGTTCGCGACCGGAGACATAACCCACCCTAAGGTGAGCGAGTACCCCGCCTCTCTCTATCGTTCATCCCCATGCCCCCTGACTCGAACGAAAGCGATCGCGAG